>BLSH010221733.1:126041-138294 GCA_018402905.1 Glandirana rugosa | reverse complement strand
GACAGGTACCCTTTATGGGGGCATATGTGGTGACTGTTGGGTGACAGGTGCATTGGGGGGGCAGGGGGGGGCAGTGTCAGTGTGATTTTACTATACAGATCAGTAACTCACTGATCCCAGCTCTTCTCTCCTCACACTGGACTCTGTGTGAGGAGAGAAGAGCTGGTAACAGTGAGTTACCGCTCTGTTTACACTGGATGTGATCGGCTGTGAAGTAGATCACAGCCGATCACAAGGTATCAGCCGCCGGCCGGCGGCTGATACTAGTGTCGGTGACAGGCAGTGTTCCCCAGGAACACGCCGCCACCGACACGCACGCGCAGCGCGCTCCCGATCGCGCGCATGCGCCGTGCGAACGGCGGGCGTGCCGTTTGTGATCAGCTGTGACTTTGTCACAGCTGATCACTTGGTGAACAGTCATAACCAATGGCTGTTCACCCCTGTCGGTGAAGCGGCGTGTCCTGGGGACACGCCGACACCGACAGAGCCGGGATGCGCGCGCCCGATCGCGCGCAATCCCGGCTTAAAGGGAGGACGTCATATGACGTCCACCCGCTGTAAGAGCAGGACCGCTCCGCCGTCATTTGACGGTGGGCGGTCCTGAGGCGGTTAAGGTAAGAAACAATATATGCAGTGTTATATTTGTTTTAAATGTCGCAATGGATTTGCGGCTCCCAGTTTTTTTTTTCCTTCGGAAACGGGTCCAAGTGACTCTTTATGTCTTAAAGGTTGCAGACCCCTGTTCTAGGAGATACACACACTCCAGTCGCTATTCTGTCATTGTTTTCTACTTTATTAATGTAATGCATCTGAATTTCACACCCAGTGAATAGACTCACTTAGCTGTGATAACAACTACAATTATTCAAAATTTTAGTCTTCTAGTGGTATTGTCATAATAAGAAATTAACCGAATTTGCAAAAAAAATGTTTGTTATTAGCCAGACTCTCTCTCTATTTAGCGAAGGAAAAATCCATAATAGGGAATTCTGTCATAATATCTGCCTATTGACTATTTTTGATGGGAGGTGCTTTTTTTATTTCTACATAGCCATAGATTCTACATGTACACTTAATAGGCAATTCAGTCTGAAAGGTTTGGATGTCACTATCATAGCCTGCGTGATCTGTAAGAGGAGTTTCAAAAGATGATCGAAAAGCATGGGTACATCTGTATTGCTGCATTGCTGGTCCCCCAGAAATGACATCAGTGTGGATACTGAGCATATCCACTACTGAAGATAGGTTAAAACATTTCTAAGTAGGTAAGTGAGGGAGGGGTATCATTTTTACCCAGAGCTTGACTTACATTTTTTTATTTCAGGCATCAGCAATAGATTAAGCCCAAGCTGCATCTAGTGGGTGTAGCACATAGAAGGTAATGCTACACAGACCTTTCTTTTATTTTTACAGCATCATCAAGCAGGTGCAGTAGCTTTTATTTATTATAAATATTTACCTGTATATAGAGCCAACAATTTACACAGCCCTTTACATATACACTCACCGACCACTTTATTAGGTACACCTTGGTAATACCGGGTTGGACCCCCTTTTGCCTTCAGAACTGCCTTAATTCTTTGTGGCATAGATTCACCAAGGTTTTGGAAACATTCCTCAGAGATTTTGGTCCATATTGACATGATAGCATCACGTAGTTGCTGCAGAATTGTCAGCTGCACATCCGTGATGTGAATCTCTCCCTTTCCACCACATCCCAAAGCTGTTCTATTGGAGGAGATCTGGTGACTGTGGAGGCCTTAGGAGTACAGTGACCTCATTGTCATGTTCATGAAAGCAGTAGTGAGATGTTTTGAGCTTTGTGACATGGTGCATTATCCTGCTGGAAGGAGCCATCAGAAGATGGTACACTGTAGTCATAAAGGGATGGACATGGTCAGCAACAATACTCAGGTAGGCTGTGGTGTTTAACCGCTGGTCGGCAATTGACGGCGACAAGGTGGCTCTATTGCGCAAATCGCCGTCATATGACGGCGGCTGCGAGATCGAGCCCAGTGAGCGCGCGCCGCCGGAGGCGCGCCCGCGCGCTCACTGTGTCCGGGGAGGGCCAGGGAGCAGGTGCAGCGGATTCGATCTCCGCTGGCCACCCGCGATACCCCCCCCCGGAGTGAAAGAACGGAGGTCCGTGTTAGTAAACACGGACCTCCGTTCTGTGAGGGGGGAAGGGCTGTGATCACAGCCTTCCTCTACATGGAGGCTGTGATCACTTCCCTTCCCCAGCCAGGCCAGCCCACACACAGTTAGAACACGCCCAGGGAACACAGTTAACCCTTAGAGCGCCCCCTGCAGGTTAACCCCTTCACTGCCAATGGCATTTACACAGTAATCAGTGCATTTTTATAGCACTGATCGCTGTATAAATGCCAATGGTCCCAAAAAAGTGTCAAAATGGTCCGACATGGCCGCTGCTATATCGCAGTACCGCTAAAAATCGCAGATCACCGCCATTACTAGTAAAAAATAAAAACCCCAGAAATTAATTCTCATCATCCGTAAACGCGGCAACTTTTGCGCAAACCAATCAATAAACGCCCATTGCGATTTTTTTTTTATCACAAATATGAGGAAGAATATAAATCGGCCAAAACCGATGAAAAAATGTTTTTTTATATATTTTTTTTTTGTATTTGTATTTTAGCAAAAAGTAAGAAATTTGTCTTTTTTTGCAAAATTGTCGCTCTTCTTTTGTTTATAGCGGCGATCAGAAATGACGCAGCGGTGATCAAATACTACCAAAAGAAAGCTCTATTTGTGGGAAAAAAAGGACGCGTACAACGTCGCACGACCGTGCAATTTTCAGTTAAAGCGACGCAGTGCTGAATCGCAAAAAGGGCTCTGGTCAGGAAGGGGGCAAATCCTTCCGGGGCTGAAGTGGTTAAACGATGCTCAATTGGTACTAAGTGGCCCAAATTGTGCCAAGAAAATATCCCCCACACCATTACACCACCAGCCCGAACCGTTGATACAAGGCAGGATGGATCTACGCTTTCATGTTGTTTACACCAAATTCTCACCCTGCCATTTGAGTGTCGCAGCTGAAATCAAGACTCATCAAATAAGGCAACGTTTTTCCAATCTTATATTGTCCAATTTTGCTGAGCCTGGGGGAATTGTAGTCTCAGTTTCCTGTTCTTAGCTGACAGGAGTGGCACCCGTGTGGTCTTCTGCTGCTGTAGACCATCTGCTTCAAGGTTTGATGTGTTGTGGTATTCTGTATACCTTAGTTATAACGAGTGGTTATTTGAGTTCCTGTGGACTTTCTGTGAACTCAAACCAGTCTGCCCATTCTCCTCTGACCTCTGACATCAACAAGGCATTTTCAGCCACACAACTGCTGCTCACTGGATATTTTCTCTTTTTCTTTTTCAGACCATTCTCTGTAAACCCTAGAGATGATTGTACGTGAAAATACCAGCAGATCTGCAATTTTTGAAATACTCAGACCAGCCCATCTGGCACCAACAACCAATCCACGTTCAAAGGCACTCAAATCCCCTTTCTTTCCCATTCTGATGCTTTGTTGCTGCAATGTGATTGGATGATTAGCAATTTGTGTTACCAAGCAATTGAACAGGTGTACCTAATAAAGTGGCCAGTAAGTGTATATTATACATTCACATCAGTCTCTGCCTTCAAGGAGCTTACAATCTAAGGTCTCTAACTCATATTCATACAAACACATATCAGGGTCAATTTAGACTGGAGACAATTAACCTACCAGCACGTATTTGTTATGTGAGAGGAAACCCATGCAGATACAGGGAAAATATGAAAACTCCAGGCATTCTGCACAGGGTGATTAGGGTGTGCCCAGGCACACCTGGCACACTGCTGGCTGTATTTTATGGGCACTGGTATATGGCTGTATTTCATCGGCACTGGTATTTGGCTGTATTTCATGGAAAACAACAAGAGAGTTCCAGGCGCGCCTTGAGGGCAAAGAGAACTTAAAATATTATGGTGAAGCAGATTGCATGGGGCCGCAGCACCCAAACTCAGGGGACAATTGAGGAGCACAAATAACACATAAAGGGTACGCTGGCTCACCAAAGCGTGTGACGTCAGAGGGGGCGCGCACACACATCACCGAGTGGCCCGGCCCTGCCATATAAATAAACTGTCACAGCAAACCCAGCTCAGTCGGCTGGAACCCTCCCATTGAGGAGAAGCTGTTGCAGCCTTTTTTTTTTTTGCGGGTCCGTCGTACGCCGTGATTGACGATGGATTACAACAGGGGACACTTATTTTTATTTTTTATTTTTTGATAAAGGACTTCTCCCTAATTGTCTACTGTGTTTTTTTCTTTTTTGACACTTTTGGTGAATTAGTAAGGGTACGATGTACCCGATACTAATTCACATGGGGGGGGGGGCAGGATCTGGGTGCCCCCTTATTTCCAGGATGTCTTCTGTAAGAAATCAGCTGAAGTGCTTCCTCCTTACAGGTCCTTTAACTGTGCCATTGACCTTGTTCCTGGAGGGACTCTGCCCAGGGGTCGTACCTATCCTCTGTCCATCCCTGAGACGCAGGCCATGTCACAGTATGTCACTGAAACCCTAGAGAAATGGTTCATTCGGAAGTCTTCGTCTCCCCGCCCACAGACCCTCACAACCACAGCCCAGTGATGTGGGGAAGAGGCTCTTGTTCCCAACATGCTCGCCCCCCCGCCCCAAAGCACCCATACTCCCCATGTTGAGGGCATGTAGCCTGGTATGGTTCAAGAGGGGGGGGCGCTCGCTCGTCTCCCCCTATCCTGGCCGACCAGGTTGCATGCTCGGATAAGGGTCTGGTTTGGACTTTAGGGGCGACCCCATGTCAATTTTTTTTTAACTTTGGCGTGGAGTTCCCCTTAAAATCCATACCAGACCCAAAGGGCCTGGTTTGGACTGGGGGGAAGGGGGCGCTTCGCAAATTTTTTCATTGATTTTTCTGTATATTGGCATATACTGCCTTTTACAGGCAGACTAAAGGACCTCCCCCCAGGCACATTATTTAAAGGAATATTTCATTTTTATTGTTTCACTTTAAGCATTATTAAAATGACTGCTCCTGAAAAAACTATTGATTTAAAAACTTTTTTTTGCATTGATACATGTGCCCTAGGGTAGGACCCGGGTCCCCATACACTTTTTAGGGCAATAACTTGCATATAAGCCTTTAAAATTAGTACTTTTGATTTTTTATGTTTGGGTCCCATAGACAGTGTTGGAATGTTCGCACAATTTTTTTGCCTGCCCTAATGTTATGGTGCGAACCGAACTGGGGGGTGTTCGGCCCATCCCTATTTATGGACTGGAGAATGGCTTCTTCCATGAACCTTACCCTTTTGCCTCTCGCCACTCCATTGGTGGTCTTGGCGATCGATGGCACTATTCTTCCAGGAGGGCCTATCAGCTTCCAGACCCTTCCGGTTAAGATGGCGGTTGGAGTACTCCACCAGAAGGAGATATCCTTCCTTGTCCTAACTAAGGCCTCAACCCCCATTGTATTGGGCCTTCCCTGGTTACAGCTCCATTCTCCACACATTGAGTGGACTTCCAGGCAGATACTGGCTTGGGATTCCTCTTGTTTCTCATCCTGCCTACACAAGGTGGCTCCTAAAGAGAGACTTCCTGTTGCAACCACCTCCGTTTCCTCTGCTCTTCCCGCTGCATATAGCGATTTCCAGGATGTCTTCTGTAAGAAATCAGCTGAAGTGCTTCCTCCTCACAGGTACTTTGACTGTGCCATTGACCTTGTTCCTGGAGCGACTCTGCCCAGGAGTTGTACCTATCCTCTGTCCATCCCTGAGACCCAGGCCATGTCAGAGTATGTCACTGAAAACCTAGAGAAAGCGTTCATTTGGAAGTCCTCGTCCCTGGTGGGAGCATGATTCTTTTTTGTTGCCAAAAAAGATGGCACTTTAAGACCTTGCATTGATTATCGAGATTTAAACGCGGTGACAATCAAGAACCGATACCCCTTACCCCTGAGTTATTCGACAGATTGAAAGGTGCCTCCATCTTTACCAAGTTGGATCTCAGGGGTGCCTACAATCTGATCCAGATAAGGGAAGGTGATAAATGGAAAACTGCGTTTAACACAAGAGAGACGGACATTATGAATACCTGGTTTTGTGTAACGCCCCAGCAGTATTTCAAAACTTCGTCAATGAGGTCTTCATGGATTTGCTGTATTAATTTGTGGTCATCTAGCTGAATGACATTCTAATCTTTTCGGAAGAATTTCTTGTCCACAGAAACCATGCCCGGGTTGTACTCCAGCGCCTTAAGCCTCGTACACACGGTTCGACGGTCGTAAGACCGAACGGACCAGATCGTATGTTGGCTGTTGTATCTAGCATACTGACATTCACTACACGATCGTACGACCAAGCCAAACGTAGTGACGTGTTATGAACGTATAAAGAGAAAGTTCAGGAGCCTGTAATTTGTGTCTGGCCGTTCCTGACTTCTGAGCATGCGTGTTTTGCACAATACAACTTGTTGGACCAACTTCTCTGTACACACAATACAATGGTCGTATGACCGCTTGTTGGTACTACCAAGTTTTCTAGTCGGCTCATACAACTTCTGTTGTACGTCGGCTGTTCTAATCGCGCGTACTAACGATCGATTTCGCATACAACGGTCGTTCATACGACCTGTTGTATACGATCGTCGAACCGTGTGTACTAGGCATTAGGGAAAAAAACCTGTATGCCAAGCTAGAGAAATGTTCTTTTGACTATTCGGAGGTTCTGTTTCTGGGATGCTTTGTCTCCAGTTTGGGTCTTCTTATGGATCCCGAAAAGGTCTCGGCCATTACCAACTGGCCTCTTCCTGCCAGCATCAAGGCTACTACTCGTCTACTGCTGCGCCTATTATTGCCTTGACTAAGAAAGGTGCTAATGGCAAGGAATGGCCTCCTGAAGCTGTCACTGCATTCCATGATCTGAAAAAAGCCTTTGTTTCTGGTCCTCTCTTGAGGAGACCTAAGCCTGGGGACCCATTTTTTATTGAAGTGAAGGATTCCTCTACTGGAGTATGAGCAGTGCTTCTTCAATTATCAGAGAATAAACGACAGGCGTGTACATTTTTCTCCAAAAAATGTTGTCAGGCAGAGAAAAATTATGCTATTGGCGGTCGGGAGCTTCTTGCTATTAAATTGGCGCTAGAGGAATGGCGTCATCTCTTGGAGGGTTCCCCTCACTCCATAATGATCTTCACTGATCATAAAAACTTACAGTACTTACAGAGTGCTAAACGACTAATTCCCAGACAGGCCAGCTGGAGTCTGTTCTTTTCCTGTTTCAATTTTCACGTACAATCCTGGTTCCTGCAACAGTCAGGCTAAGGCACTCTCTAGGTCGTTTGACACGCTGGATGAGGAGCCCACCTATGAACCTGAGCCGATCATTCCGACCAGGTATATTCTTGCCCTTTCCACCACTCTGGAGTCTAAAATTCCCCCTGGCAAGACCTTTGTCCCCATTGAACTAAGACCTAAGATCCTTCATTGGGGACATGATTCCAAGGTGTCGGGTCATGCTGGGTTCCTCCGATCCCTTCAGCTCATCGGTTGCCACTACTGGTGGCCTACTCTCCTTTTGGATGTCAAAGGTTGCATGAAAGCGCGCCATGTTTGTGCCCAGTCTAAGTCCTCCACACAAGCTCCTGACGGTCTCCTCATGCCCTTACCCATTCCAAAGGAGCCCTGGACTCACATTGGGATGGATCTCATCACCGATCATCCGCCGTCTGAAAACAATACAGTTATTTGGGTGATAATTGATCGGTTCTCCAAAATGGCTCATTTTGTTCCCCTGGTTCTTCCTGGTCTCCCTTATGCTCCTGCGTTGGCCCCCATCTTTGTTCAAGAAATCCTCTGCCTCCATGGGGTTCCTTCTCATATTGTTTCAGACAGGGGTGTTCAATTTACATCCTGCTTCTGGAGAGCTTTTTGCAAGTCCCTCAATATTGTCTTGGATTTTTCTTCTTCTTACCACCCTCAATCCAATGGACAGACTGAGAGGGTTAATAAGGAGTTAGAGGTCTTCCTCCACACCTTAGTCTCCGCTCATCATGATGACTGGTCCTCTCTACTCCCATGGGCAGAGTTCTCCCACAATGATCATGTTAACACCAGTTCTCAGAAGACCCCCTTTTTCACAGTTTATGGAAGACACTCTCAGCTTCCTCTTCCCATGACCTGTTCTCCAGATATCCCAGCTTTGGCTACCATTCAGCAATCATTCAATACTATTTGGGGTGAGGTTCATGATTCCCTCCGGGCAGCGGCTGGTAAGTTTAAGGGTTTTGCCGACCATGGCAGGCGTAAACCGAATTCTGGATTCTTGCCTCTGTAAAGGCATCCTTCAGTACCTCGTGCATTGGAGAGGGTTTGGTCCTGAGGAGAGGTTGTGCATTCCTGCATCTGAGGTATTTGCACCTTGTCTTGTGAAAAGGTTTCATTTGAGGTTTCCCTCCAAGCAGGGGAGGGGGAGACCTCATAAGGGGGGGGGGGTACTGTCATGACCACATTAAACATTCTGTCATGAAACCACAGCAAACATTCTTGTCTTATCTGTTGCCTACCTTTGCTGCATGTGTTCAGTTAAAGGCCGGGCCTCCCTCACCTGTGTGCTTTAGTAGGCCCTCCTCAGCAGGTCTCCACCCCAGGCCTTAATTGGGAACAGGATATAACACCTGGTAGTGCAAGTCTGCATTGCTGATCAACGTTTGTCCGTGTTTGGCTTTGTGTGTGGTTGTTCCTTTCGTTTGCTCTGAGTCTTATTCCGTGTACCAATCATTGGCTTGTCTGACTATCCCTGCCTGCCTGATACCTTGATCTTCGGCTTGTTCTCTGTTTCTCCTGTCTGCTTTTAGCCCTGACCCTTTGCTATTACCTCTGACTATTCCTTGCTGTTCCTGTGCTGCTGCTTCATCTCTTCCACTTGTAGCCAGCTGAGCGTGAGCTAGGGGACCCCGGGGGCCGTGACCTGAATCCAGTTGCAGCCAAATCCATCCTCACCACTAGAGGCCCGGGTAAACACGCACTGGCTCTTAGACTCCGTGCCCTGGGAAAACCAATGCACTAGCACCCTGTGTTTCAGTGCTCCAGGGGGCCCTCTTCCCATATCAGCCGGAACTCATTAGCAGCAGTCAGCCATAGGTCAACAACCTTAGTTAGCTTCATAACCCTTGGTGCGATTCACACTCCAGTGGTGCACACCTGTTACCTGACCCCAGGAGTTGTGACAAAATTCAATTAAAAACAAATGGAACAACCAACATTTGTGAAAAAAGATACATATGTATAAAGAATGAAAGTACATATAAGTATGATGAACAATATACAATGAACGTAGAAAGGGGGGGAAGAGGGGGGAAACAAAAAACCATGGGATACAGGATACTTGCATACACACAACAAATAAACATAGCTGTTAAAGAAACATCCAGGCAACCACTAAGTGCAAATCTCAGGTATCCATAAGAGTGTTGGTGTCAAGTTCTTCATTAAGCCCATGTGACGAAAGAGAATGGAACTTGTGCCGTTTCTTCACTGAGATCGTGCTGCGACTGGCGGCTCCCGTGCACATGCAGCCCCAGAAGGAAGAGGGCCTGAAGATGGATGCTGCCTGCACAGGTGACATCACTGGACATCTCAGGCTTTGTTTGCAGGTAAGTGACACATAATGGGCTACTATGCGATGCATAGTAGCCCATTATGCTTCTACTTTGCAGGGGAATATACAGGAAGTATACTTTTTTGAAAACGGGCAAAATGACAGGGAACACTATGTTCCACAAGGCCCTTAGTGATTGCTTGACGATGGTCACCTATTCTAGCCCATAGGGCTGTATGGGTTTCCCCACATAGAGCATACCACAAGGGCAAGTGAGTACATAGATTACGTATTGTGTGGAACAGGTGATGAATTGACGAATGTGGTATATAATACCGGACCTGTCTGATATTTGAGACTGACCGTAGGGGATGGACTGATAAGTGAGACAGTCCCTCTTCCTGCACTGGCAGATCCCCACACGGTTGTCAAAATAACCCCTAATATCCATGGGTTTGGCCGTGATTTTTAGACTACTGGGTGCTAGAATATTTTTAGTTTCAAATATTTTTATCAAGAATCAAGAAAATATACAACAGTGTACAATTTTCATATTTTTGAATAGGTGGTAGTATCCATCAAGAACAGTAGAAATTAGTCAATAGCATGTAATTAGAAACATATAGACAACGTCATGGTCTGTATTAAACATGTATACCCAGAGCAAATTAAGTATTATAACTCAACAATGGATATAGTTAAGATAGTGCAAGTCTGAAAGCGACCACCACCTCTTCCTCCAAACTGCACACGTCACTCGCATGACCCTCATTCCATGTGGGGTCTAGGACCTCATCATCCTCCACATCATCTTCCACCCACCCTTCACCACTGCCTTCCTTGTCAGTCTGCACACTGAGGCAAGCTGCAGCAGTTGGCACCTGTGTTTTGTCATCATCAGAGATGTGCTGCGCTCGTGTTTCCATGTCCTCATCCTGCAACAGAAGTGGTTGGGCATCGGTGCACTCAATGTCTTCCACTTCTGGGGCAGCGCTATATGGATGGCCCACGGAAAGCACACCAGGAGAGTCATCAAAAAGCATAAGAGTCTCTTGCAGGACTTAGGGCTCAGACTGCTTGGCTAATTTACAAGGGGCTGAGGTGAAAGACAGATGGCCATGGGGTTCAGGTGCCAACTCTGAGCTTTCATCAAGGGACCGGGAGGGAGACAATGTGAAGGAACTGGAGGCATTGTCAGCCACCCAATCTACTATCGCCTGTACTTGTTCTGACCTCACCAATCGTTGAGGGGCATTCTGGCCTACCATATACCAGTGAAGGTTTTGTTGGCTACCTGAGGAAGGTGTTTCCCTTGTGCGTGTAGCTGGCACACCTCGACCACGTCCTCTCCTTCCAAAAGAAGGTTCACCAACACCAGCAGCACCAGCATCACCAGCAGGACCATGACCACGTCCCTTATTTGCTCTCCTCATTGTGCCCGCAAATGTACTATGTAGCCCTATGTAAGTATTTATTAATATCAATTAATACCTTTTTTTTTTTTTTTGAAAACACCAACGTAGCTGGAATTTTTATTTTGGTGCAAGAAATGCAACGCTCACACCAGCAGCTGGGAGCTCTCCCTTTAGAACTAGGAGATGATTTTAGAACAGTAATGTGTCACTTACAGCAACAGCTAGAATCTCTCCCTTTAGAACTAGGAAATGATTTTTGAACAATAATGTGTCACTTACAGCAACAGCTGGAAGCTCTCCCTTTAGAACTAGGAGATGATTTTTGAACAATAATGTGTCACTTATAGCAACAGCTGGAACCTGGCCCTATAGGAGTAGGCAATGATTTTTGAACAATAATCTGTCCCTCTAAGCAGAAGCCTCTACCTAGTGCAGTCAGATCGTTGTGTAATGCAGGGTTTGATTTGCAATCTGTCACTCAAAGCAGCAGTATGTGAAATCTCGATTCTCAAATTTCTGCAATCTGTCCCTCAGAGCAACAGTAGTAGTAATCTCAGGGTGCAGTATGTGAAATCTCAAATTACTCCCACAATCTGATCGTTGTGTACGATCCCACAATCTGGTCGTTGTGTACGATCGTAACAATCGTTGTGTTAGGCAGGGTTTGATCTGCAATCTGTCACTCAAAGCAGCAGTATCTGAAATCTCGATTCTCAAATTTCTGCAATCTGTCCCTCAGAGCAACAGTAGTAGTAATCTCAGGGTGCAGGATCAGGGCAGCCAATCAACAAGTGTTTCACTGGTTTGCCCTTAGAAGCCATCACAGCCATGCCTACTAATGGCATGGCTGTGATTGGCCAGTGCATCATGTGACCCAGCCTCGAGTGCGGCAGTCGATGGAAAGGGATGTGATTGGGTTCCTCGTACACTGACGTCGTGACACTGAGGTCGAATATTTCTCCGACCCAGTGTACTACGTGACCGGTTAGTGTCGGTACGGTAATCATCCGTACCGACACTACCGAAGATTCCCGTTTGGTCACTTTGTGAACAACTAACCGACGGGACTAGGACGTGGGACTCTAATGATGATGACAACGAGACTCCCTGTCTAACGTCTTTAAACTCTTAGCTCTAAAGTCTATGACGACGAAACTCACTGTCTAACGTCTAGTTTGGGACGGATTGTGTTGCTAACAATGCTAGC
>BLSH010221733.1:90735-106875 GCA_018402905.1 Glandirana rugosa | reverse complement strand
TGTGGGGAAGGTGTTCGGGGATGGTCCCGGGGATTTGTAGTGGGTTCTGCCGAGTGATTCTGGGACTGGATAGACTTGTTATATCGAAGAGCTCACCGTCTGCCCCCTTCCCTTTGGAAATGCTAATCAATCATATATATTGCACAATGACCACAACTGGAAGTGTGGACGTCCTCCCAGGTTTGGAGAGATCTGATCCTGTGAAGGAGTGCATTAAGTTTTGGAGTGTCACCGACCACTAGGTGGGGGAGAGGGCTGACCTTCGGCTGTATTGCATAGTGCCACATACTGGTGAAAAATGAAATTGGTGAGCACAGCTATTCAGAACAATGCTTTTGAAATTGCAATAATTGAATTTTGAATTATATGATATTTATATTAATTTATTTGATTAGTATATGTACAAATATGTGGAATTATCCTGAAGAAGCAGGAAATTTGCGAAGTGTTGATAAACATTCCACACGCTGAGCAATCAACATGTCCTAATGGATGTTATTGGTGTAATATGTAATGTACATCTAACAAGTTTTATGAAAATTCTATGTATTTTTGTATTCGATAAAATGTATTGTTTTTAATAAATTCTTGCTAACGTGTGCTCACTTTAGACCGCCACCAATCCAATAAAGTCCCTTTAATATATGAGGCTTGTCCTCTGATCTGTTTTTATTTTTAAATACCACGAATTTGGGATGTGTATTGTGTGATCCGTCTCCAGCACTGGTCACTCATATCATTTTTACTGCACAACAATCAGGGGTGGAGAACCCCACAACTAAAGTGACCACAGCTGGTGTGAGAATTTTGGAAGCTGTTCCCCTTTTTTTCTTTTTCCCTTCTCCTCTTAGGCCCCATTCACACCTGAGAGTTTTGTAGCTTGAAACCTGAAGCTACAAAACGCTGGAGGGGAAAAAATCAATGATTCTCTATGGAGATGATTCACATCTCCACTCAAAAACACCTGAAGCCAAAAGCCTGAAAACGCCTGAAGCTCAAACTAGTTCTGGAAGTATTTTTGTAGCTTGATTTGGGCGTTTTTCTATTTTTTTACATTGGTGACTTTTTGACCTGTACACAATCGCAGTAAAAATCGCGGTAAAATCGCGGCAAAATCACTGTAAAAAAACGTGTGTATTTCTGCCTGAAAACGCGACGCCCAGGTGTGAATGCAGCCTAAGTTGTAGGGGAATTTTTAGACAAGGATGGAATAACAGTTGGTTATTATTGTTATTAATTTTGTAAACAATATCTATGTGGTACAATGTCTCAGATATTTGGTGGAAGTTGGGAGGGATTTTTAGACTCCATCCAAAAAACATGCACTCCAGCTACACAGAAGGAGGCAGGAATGGATGGCTATTTTCTCAAGTTAAGGAAATATATGGAGAAAAAATCCAACTTAGGTTGGCATGTTCACTTTTTTGAGCGATATATCAAGGAAGGGGTTAACCCACAGGGCCTGAGAATTCAGGTGTTACTCTCTTTCGTAGTTAATGACACCATCTTTCGCGGACACTGGGAAAGCTATCTGACACAGTGCTCAGCAAAGATGATGGAAATGCTCAAAGAGAAATATATGAAAGATCTGGCGACTTCGGAAAAAGAAATTGAGGAACTTACACTAACTAGCAATCCCGGTTCCCAAAATGCAGAATTTAAAAAGAGGGAATCAGAACTCGTACAACATCTTGAGAACTACAATAGGGATATAGTCACAAGGAAGAAAAACAAGCGCTATAAGGACAAACTGGTATTTATGGGGGGCTACGCCGATAGGTGGCATAGAGGAAGAAACAACAGAGGGAGCAGAGCGTTTAGACCGAACCAAGAGAGAGGATTACCTACATACAAATCTGAGTCTGATATCTTTATGCTATCATCTGGTTCCTCCCAGACATCCAACGTAATGGCACAAAGAGGTAGAACTGCGAGAGGAGGATCAAGGAAACGTGGTCATGGAGATGAAAAACAAAAAAAACGCTCACTGTCACCCCTAAAACCCTCTCTCGGTTGGAGAAAGAAAACCAATGTAGAAACCCCAAGTAGTGCCCATGATGAAGCAGCAGGCAGCGCACGCCTATCTATGTTTGGAGAGGGAAGCAGTAATATGGTATGGAGACACCTACAAATTTGGGGGTTACCCCCAAAACTCAGACAAGAAGTGACAGCAACACAGGTGTATCCCCTTTAGGAATGCCTCTACCTCCACAGACTCCCATGCCCCCAATGCAGATGGGCAAAATAGACCCATTTGTGGTGCAACAGACACAGATGGAGAATCCTTAGATATCATTAATTTGTCATCATATTCCCTATCCCCAAATAAAATAGATGTCCTCCGCTTAGGCCTCAGTTTCTGTCCACTTCAAAAAACTGACAAAAGATCTGCACCTCTTCGCTAGAAAATTGACGTATAAATATATTTTTGATAAAGAACAAAATCAATCCGCTAGTCGGGATGAAGATGTGTATAAGGATTTAAGGTCCAGTACTTCTGGACATTGAAAATCCTGATACAATTACTTGATGAAAATGAGCAGGTGGAGGGTGTACGGACTCTGTACGGTATCTGACCCCTCCTCAGAAGAAGATGAATCAGACCGGGAGCCTGAACCTATCAAGTTCAAAGCGGACTCACGTACATTCCCCAAACTTCAGACATGTCCTGCAGTTTGGGCATTTTTGAAGCAAATTGTCAAGGAAATTGGTAAACTTCCAGTGGCCAACCAATCCCCATCAAGACAACCAGCAGGATGCCTCGTTGGGCCTGGTCCATAATGACCGCATTGTAGTCAAGCCCTCCGACAAGGGGAGCAATGTGGTCGTTATGGACCATGACCAATATGTGGAGATGTGTAACATCATTTTGAGCAATGCTGAATGGTATCAGCAGATCAATGAGGAGATGGTTATCACTCACCGATCTTCATACAAGACCATCATATCCACGGCATTTAATCAAGGCCTTATTGACAAGGATCTTTATGAGTTCTTTGATGTCAGATGGCCCATTACATCGACCTTCTATGCCCTCCCTAAGGTACATAAGTGCCTTCATAAACCACCAGGACATCCCATTGTGTCGGGCATTGGCTGTCATACTGAGAGGGCAAGCCAAGTCATTGACAGTCATCTCAGACCTCATGTAACAAGGTTACTGTCCTATTTGAAAGACACTCTTGAACTCCTGAAGATGGTTGAGGGGCTTGTGGTTCCTCAGGGAGCAATCTTAGTGGCCATAGACATTGAGGCGCTGTATTAGAGCATCCCTCATACTAAGGGGGTGGAAGTTGTATCCACCTTCCTGCGGGAGTTGGACTGGAATACATGGCACTTCAATGAATTTATTCTACAACTACTCCAGCATGTTCTTACTTGTAATGGAATTATATTATTGCTATTACGTTTGATGTTGTAGATCATATGGGCTGGATTTGACCTTATCCCTACTTGCGGTCCAACATCCATAAGACAGGGTCCGCGGTTCTGGCACCGCCGACCACTAGGTGGGGGAGAGGGCTGACCTTCGGCTGCATCGCATAGCGCCACATACTGGTGAAAAATGAAATTGGTGAGCACAGCTATTCAGAACAATGCCTTTGAAATTGCAATAATTGAATTTTTAATTATATGATATTTATATTAATTTATTTGATTAGTAGATGTAGAAATATGTGGAATTATCCTGAAGAAGCAGGAAATTTGCGAAACGTCTATAAACATTCCATACGCCGAGCAATCAACATGTCCTAATGGATGTTATTGGTGTAATGCCTAATGTACATCTAACAAGTTTTATGAAAATCCTATGTATTTTTGTATTCAATAAAATGTATTGTTTTTAATAAATTCTTGCTGATGTGTGCTCACTTTAGACCGCCACCAATCCAATAAAGCCCCTTTAATAGATGAGGCTTGTCTTCTGATCTGTTTTTATTTTTAAATACCATGATTGAAACCTTTAAATACATCAAGGAGGTGAATAATGTTCAGGAGGGCAGTCTTTTCAATATGAAACTCAAATCAAGAACACGTGGACATGCCCTCAAACTAACTGGAGGGAAGTTCAAAAAGAATCTTAGAAAGTATTATTTTACTGAAAGGGTGGTTGATGATTGGAATAAACTACCAACAGAGGTTGTGAGACAGTCAACAGTAAATTGCTTAAAACATGCTTGGGGTAAACATAAATCTATAGTCAGACAACAAGGTTAAGGGGGGAAAAAAAAGGGCAGACTAGATGGACTACTCAGTCTTTTTCTGCCGTCACTTTCTATGTTTCTAAGATTACAGCACTGAACATCATGTACAGTACAATGCTGGTTTACGTTGGGGAACATTATTTTTTTTGTATTTTCTTGTACTGTATTTACAGGTGTGTGTTTATTTACATTGAATTTTTTGTGGTAATGGGTAACGGTACTAATGTAACTCTGTCATAGTTCCCTTCAGAGGGGTCTTTAATTGTGAAGGGGCTTCCAGATCCCCATATAAGTCCCCCTTATATAACACAATCTCCTTCTTGGGGAGTTGGAGGGGAAAGGACCTTTGCCCCTTAACATTTGGACAAATGTACCTTGCAAGCGGTGACTTTGCTGCCCTCCCCTTTCAGGGAAATCCTCAATGTTGAAAGCCATGGGGATCAGTTTGGTAGAGGAATACCTGGATAAGCTTTTAGTTCGAATTTTAAGGGGGATCTACATCATACTGTTCTGCAACACTACATGAATCTCCCAAGCATGTCATGCAAATAATTTGTGATTTTCAATGTTACCATAAAACCACATGAATAGATCCTCTCCCCGCTGAATAGTATTTTTTAACAAACTTTTTTGCATTGGTACATGTCTCCCATGGCGGTGCCCAGTACCCCATGCCCTTTTTCAATCAGAGCTTGCTTTCTAGCTTTGAAAATGACCCGAAAAATAATAACACGATTTTCCTCCTACATGAAAAGACCCTCTCCCTGCTGAATGGTATTTTTTAACAAACTTTTTTGCATTGGTACATGTCTCCCATGGCGGTGCCCAATACCCAAGCCCCCTTTTTTTTCAATCAGAGCTTGCATTCTAGCTTTGAAAATGACCAGAAAAAAAATAACAAGATTTTCCTCCCACATGAGAAGACTCCCTCCCCGCTAAATGGTATTTTTTAACAATTTTTTTTGCATTGGTACATGGCTCCCATGGCAGTACCCAGTACCATATGCCCCTTTTCAATCAGGGCTTGCTTTCTAGTTTTGAAAATGACCAGAAAAATAATAACAAGATTTTTCTCCTCCATGAAAACACCCTCTCCCTGCTGAATGGTATTTTTTTAACAAACTTTTTTGCATTGGTACATGTCTCCCATGGCGGTGACCAGTACCTCATGCCCTTTTTCAATCAGAGCTTGCTTTCTATCTTTGAAAATGACCAGAAAAATAATAACAAGATTTTCCTCCCACATGAAAAGACCCCCTCCCCGCTGAATGGCATTTTTTAACAAACGTTTTTGCATTGGTACATGTCTCCCATGGCGGTGCCCAATACCCCATGCACTTTTTCAATCAGAGCTTGCTTTCTAGCTTTGAAAATGAGCAGAAAAAAATAACAAGATTTTCCTCCCACATGAGGAGACTCCCTCCCCGCTAAATTGTATTTTTTAACAAACGTTTTTGCATTGGTACATGGCTCCCATGGCAGTTCCCAGTACCACATGCCTTTTTCAATCAGGGCTTGCTTTCTAGCTTTGAAAATGACCAGAAAATAATAACAAGGTTTTCCTCCCACATGAAAAGACCCCCTCCCCGCTGAATGGTATTTTTTAACAAACGTTTTTGCATTGGTACATTTCTCCCATGGCGGTTCTCAGTACCCCATGCCCTTTTTCAATCAGAGCTTACTTTCTAGCTTTGAAAATGACCATAAAAATAAGAACAAGATTTTCCTCCCACATGAAAAAAACCCTTTCCAACAGTATTTTTTAACAAACTTTTTTGCATTGGTACATGTCTCCCATGGCGGTGCCCAGTACCCCATGCCCTTTTTCAATCAGAGCTTGCTTTCTAGCTTTGTAAATGAACAGAAAAAAATAACAATATTTTCCTCCCACAAGAAAAGACCATCTCCCCGCTGAATGGTATTTTATAACAAACATTTTTGCAACAGTACATGTCTCACATGGCGCTGCCCAGTACCCCATGCCCTCTTTCAATCAGAGCTTGCTTTCTAGCTTTGAAAATGACCAGAAAAAAAAATAAGATTTTCCTCCCATAGACTTCAAAAGGGTTCAGCATCAATTTCTGGAGCTTGCAGGATTCAAGCTGGGTTCACTGACCCTTTCGCTAACCTCCATAGGCTCCCAAACTGCACTCTGTACTCTGAAAAATAGAGGATAATAATAGGCTGGATGTTGAAATGACATGTGAATATGGTCAAAGAGCAAATTCAAACACAGTGTTTACATTTTACAGCTTTATGATTTTTGCAAAGAAGTGATAAAGAAACCAACCATGCAGGAACTGAGAAGAGAAGGTGCTTTATTTTGAGATGGAAAACATAGATACCTTACTATGCCACCAGCCAGCATTCATATATTATAAGAACTACTTCTCAATTGTAATACCAGGTATGGCTGATGATAATTATTGCTTTAGCCACATGGACATTGAATCATAGACAAGCAGTACAGAGTTAAAGTGATATTAAAGTTTTGTTTTAAAAAAAAAATAACAAACATGTTATACTTACCTGCTCTGTGCAGTGGTTTTGCACAGAGCAGCCCCAATCCTGTTCTGTTCGGGTCCCCCGCTGGCACTCGTGGCTCCTTCCCCTTGGACAGTGCCCCCAGAGAAAGCCACTCGCCCTGGGGTCACTGCTGCATGCTTGCTCCTGAGCTGCTGATCTATGTGTCCTTAAGACACATAGACCAGTGGGTCAGCTCTGCCCCCGTTCTCTCCTCATTGGCTCACTGGCTGCGATTGACAGCAGTGAGAGTCAATGGACTCCCAATGTTATCTCAGCCAATGAGGAGGGAGAGTCCCCATACCGCCGAGTCTATTGTGAACATTGCTGGATCGGAAGAGGCTCAGGTAAGGATGGGGGGGGGGGGGGGTGAATAGAATGCATAAAACCTTCAGCCTTTAGGACCACTTTAAGCATTTTCACCCACTCTACCTTTGGACTAATGTTGTGAAAAAATTAACTTGACTTGCATATGTGTATATGCACTGGAGAACAGATTCTATGCACATATTGCACAAATTCTGGATATGCATTAGACAGCAGGTCTTCATCTATAGACTCCGCCATGCCTGGCATACAATTAAATATGGATTTGTAATGTTAGCAAACAAATGGTGCAGCCAACACTCACCTGTTACCCTCTCCTTGACAAATGCAATAGAGGCAGTCAAGGCAATATGTGTCCTGTATAACAATTGTAGCATCCCCATAGTCAATAGGTGCTTAGAGAATAGATTTTGCTAGGAGAGGCACATTTGTTCAGGCCTAAATGTTTTGATTTGGGCAAGGGAGTGGCCCAGGAAGTGCTGGAGACTGCAGGAAGGAACAACCCTTGGTTACTCCTCCCCTGTTCTTCAGAACTTTCTGGAAAAGGGGATGGACAGAGGATATGAGGCTTTCTGAAGTATGTTAAGTAGTCCTGACCAATCCCCAACCTGGAATGGCAGGGGGCAGGCCTCCTTAAATACTGAGTTCTGCCAGTGGGAGGGAGCAGAGTGTCGGGTTGAAGAGATGGAGGTGTAGCAGGTGTTGCAGAGGCCCTGAGGGAGTCCCCAGTCTGGGGGGGGGGTGACCTTGGGCCTGGAGGCTCGGGAGGTGGGAAGAACCGCTTGTATAACACACGGAGGAGCTCTGACCAAGGAGCAGGAGAGCAACAGAGAGGCTACAGGAAAAACTATTCTGGGGGTTCTAAGTAATTTTCTAGCAAAAAAAAAGTTTTTAACCAACAAATGTAAAAAAGGGCTCTAGTGGGTAAGCGGTTAAAATATTTTTTCAGTATGCTACAATGCTAATTCTGTCTCTGACTACAAAATCAATATGTTCCTGGCAGCACATATACATATAAGTTGGTAGGAGCTGCCAATTTGTCACCTGTGCTAATTACAGTCCGCAAAAATCATAGATACCAAAACATCAGGTGCTAGGTGTCCAAGATTGATCTCCTGTCAGCAGTAAAAAATTCAATACCGACCACATGAGGAAAGAGGCAGCAGAGCTGGAAATTATGGTCAGGTAAGTATAGACTCTATAGCAATGTGGAGGGGGGGGGGGATATTACTGATCACTAATTAAGTGGAATTTAATATTTAATAAAATGTAGTACACGTAATAGAATTTTATTTCCTTCAATTACTTAACTATGACGAAGAATGCTGAGGTTTATATTTCCTCTCTCTCTGACACCAGTGCTTGTGTTTATTACTACTTCCTCTGATATTGACAGGGAATGTTATTATAGACATTTATACCACAGATGGGTCTTTTTTTTTAATGTAATCTTTATTTGTAAAATTTTCCCAGGTACAGAAATAAAAGACATAAAGTAAAGGCATATTGTAAAGAAATATACATTACAAATAACATATAAACACAGCAATGGGAGAGGGGGGTGAGAAGGGATTGGCCAAAGTGCTGTACATCGAGTCTTGGAGTCGGGGTCAAGACATGAGATCGGGGCAGCAGAGTCAGGCCCTAGTGGAGACCACCCAATCCTGGACATTCGTCCCGGTGGAGCTAAGCAGTCTCCCATAGGGGAGTGGTGAAAAATCGTTTGGCTGGGGTTCCGTGCCCTTGACCCCGATTTCTTAAGGCAGACAAGATAGACATGTCCAAGCAACAATAGAAAACAGGTCAGGGTATACTCAATAAAATTCACATCATTAGAATCAACTGTTCACACAGGATCTGTAACTTGTCTACCATCGGTCACTTGTGTGGCGCCGGCTCCATTTCCGAGGCTCACCTGGGCCAATCGAGCAAACTGGGGATCCGCTAGGGCCAACAGAGCAAGACTAGAAGGTACTGGTACCATGCTTGAGATATGTTCTTTTCAGGGCGCCCAGGTGGAATCAAACATTTTGGGTGCCTCTGCAGGATGCCACCCACTCCTCTGCTGCAGATGGGTCTTTTTTTTTTACTCCCACTTTCTCTTCATTGTGACTTCATGTCATACATAGCAAAACAAAGAAAGAAGCCACACTGCAATTATGTTTAGATGTAGAGAACGGAAACATACAGTATAATAAAAATGACACATAAGTAATCAATGCAGGTAAAGGCGCCACAGAGGGGGTCAAAGATTTTAGTGTAAATACATTGGTGCTCTTTAAGTGGATCTTAATGCTGGAAGGTCAAGGCAGAGTTCCTGATGATGTGATTACTGTGACTGACTGTGACAGTGGTCATATGATTGGCAACCTGTCCCACTGGCTCCCATTTGTAAGCGGTGCCTGGGAGATGTTAGTGACAGCTCAGTCAATGTGCTGGGATCATTCAGTGAGCACGTTCTCCAGACAGAACTACAGAGTTCCATGGAGGCATATGTGAAGGCTTACCCACTGTTGTATCACATATATGCATTCTTGCCAACTGTCTGGTATTTGATGGGACAGTGCAGCATAATACTGCATTGCACTATGGGGAATATTGTGCATACTGTGTCACCTAGGACCTCCACTCTCCACCTCCAGTGCATTACAGCTGGGGAGATGCATCATTTCTGGGCACTTTTTGGCTTCTAAATAGATACCCAGGAGTGTCTGTGTGAGGTAGTCCTATAATATTGTGGAGGCTGCAGGTCCGTCCTTGGCATGTACTGAGGGAGCATGGAGACAGAGGTGTTCTTAGGATAATGGAAGCAGAGGTGTTCTGGGAGGGCATTGGCGGCAGAGATGTGCTGGGGGGGCATTGGCAGCAAAGGTGTGCAGGGGGCACTAAAGGCACAGGTGTGCTGGGGGGCATTGGAGGCAGAAGTGTGCTTGGTCGGCATTGGAGGCAGAGGAGTGCTGGGGGGCATTGGTGACAGAGGTATTCTGGGAGGGCACTGAAAGCAGAGGTGTGCTGGGAGGCACTGGAGGCAGAAGTGTACTGGGGGGCACTGGACGTAGAAGTTTACTGGGGGGCACTGGAGGAAGAGGTGTACTGGGGGGCACTGGAGGCAGAGGTGTGCTAGGGAGGCACTGGAGCAGGGGTGTGCTGGGGGGCATTAGTGACAGAGACATGTTGGGGGGGGGGGATTTGGAGGCAGAGGTGTGCAGGGGGAGGCATTGGAGGTAGAGTTGCTCTGAGGGGTATTGGAGGAAGACAAGTGCTGGGGGCACAGGGATGTCGATGTCTGGTGGGGGCATCAGTGAAAGATGTGTGCTGGGGGTACAGAGGTTTGCTGGGGGAGGGCATTGGAGGCAGAGGCATGCTGGGAGGGCATGTGTGAATGGGAGAAACTCCAATGAGTCACAAGATTTTTTTCCCCCATTCCCTGATTATGGTACAGGCTGAACAAGCAATGACAGGTTTTCAGTAGGAACTCTTTCACAGCAGCTTAACAGATAGTGGTGGCTGGTGTTTTTTCTTTTTTTCTTTTGGGGGGATGCAAACAATCCACCCGCCTACACCCCCCCCCCAAGTCATTTGGTCGGGTCACGTGTTTAAAAAAAAAAAACATTTGGAATCAATGCGCCTGGTGCCCTGCATGTAGATCAGGGGGCCGGACACATGGATGGGGGGGTGGTGCCCGTGTGCCCAAACCCCCACAGCAGAGGTTCAGAGACAAGAGGAACCAACTGCTTGGGATATTCTTCATTACTGGTAAGTTAGCTCACTGAAGGTAGGGAGATTTATTTTTTTAGCTAAGCTTTTAAGGGTTTACGAATATGCCTGTTTTAGAACCATGCCCATTTTAAAGGAATGCCCCGCCCCTAAAAAGTTCATTCTTCGCATTTAGTGGGCGGTTGGACACACTAAAAAAGCCAAAAAAGTGTCCCTGGAATGTTGGCAAATATGTATATGTGTTACACCAGCAGGAACGGGTTAATGTGGAAGTAAACCGTTTTTTGGCACTTGTAACTACAGGTAAACCTATAATAAGACTTACCTGTAGGTACAAAGAATATCTCCTAAGCCTGCACGGTTTAGGAGATATTCACACTGCATGCAGCCAGTGACATCACTGGCGCATGCGCTCTGAAGGGACGGGATAACCGTGCTGTCCCTACAGATGCGCAGGAGTGACGTCATCGCCGTGCAGTCAATCATACGGCCGGAGGACCCAAACTCAGAAGGAAAATTGGGTGAAGATGGAAGCACCTGTCAGCGGTGACAGCGTGGTGCTGGAGGGCTTTGTTCTAAGCCAAGTATTTCATAAACATGAATTAAATTAAAACATTAAAAAATAGCAAGGCATACTAGTACATTATGCCTTTACCTTGCAGGGTTAAATAAAAAAAAATATATATTGGTATACTACCACTTTAAGCCACAAAAGACATAACCAACAATGGGGAGCAATGCTAACTGGACATAAATAGACATAATGAAATTAAGAGAAGAAGAAACTAACTTTTTTTATATAACAGAGGAAGGGAACATTGCCGACTCTGGAAGGATATTGCATCTATTAGTTCCCCAGGCTTGACTTTTTACTCTCTATTATTAAATGATCATAAAGCAGGTTGCCAGGAAGGGGCTTTTTGCTAGGCATATAAAATGCATCACATTCATCTTTTATGCATCTTTGTGTGTTGCCATTAACTTTAGTGGCCCATTTAAGGTACAAAAACGCAATAAAAATGGACATGAGACTTTCTCAAAATCGTGCTGAACTGCAACACAGAGGTGTGAAAAGAACCAATAAAAATCACTGAAAGTTATAACACATTAATTTTTGTGCATAAAACACTGTGAACGAGCTCTAAACAGCATGTTTTTTTGTAAAACACCTTAATTTATTCCAGCATCAGCTTTCTTGGAAGCTCCTGGCATTTGATTGTTAATACATTTCTGTGGCCACAAAAGAAGTTTGCGCTGAAGGACTTCCTCTACCAGATGCTGTTATGGCAAATTTTATGGGCAATGGGAAGTTATATAATACCCACCATGTGTGACTTACTGCGGGTCTTGCTGTGACCGATATCTGAATAGTGATGTATCTCCATTCAGGGCTATCAGACCAAGCATATCCTATTCGTTTTGTCCTCAAGCCCAATCCCTTCCTGTCCTCATGCTTGGCATTGTCCTATGAAATGTGTGTGGCCTGGGGAATGCACATCCGCTTTCACTGTGTATGCCATTCACTTAACAAAGTATGTTTGCAAAGAAGTCCTTTGCAGTCCTCATATAATATATGGAATGCATTTAACTGTCACCTGTGCCCTCTACGAAATTAGACCAGTTTTTTTTGGTATTACAGTGTTAATATGGAAGCAGGAAAGTACAAGGTATGCTTACATATAATCATATACATATAGGTAACACTACAGAAAACATGGTTGTACAACACACAATATTTAATAGTAGTAGATTTTTAAACAAACTGACAATACCAACTGCATTAGTAGTAAAATGATAGACACTGCAGAAGGAATGTAATGTTGTCCTGGGGGCTCTAATCTCTGCTGCAACACTAGTCACAGCGACACTGTAACATGACCATGACGAGTGAGCAGCACCAGAGAATCATTGTGACACCATCTGTACTAACACAGCGGACAGCTGAGAATTCAAATCCTGTCAGCTTCTGTTTGATTGTAATTCTTTTATGATCAAAAAGCTCATATTTCAAATTCCAAGCTGAAACATTTTCAAAAATTCTATCAATTTATATATTTGGTTACAATTAATTATTTGCAATCGTGGCAGTTCACAGTACATAAAGATATTGGAGAGTTTATGCAAACCCAATTCTATGTACCTTGTATAAGCGGTCAGCAGGATTATTACGAATGGACAATTGTTTTGTTGTCTCTCATTTTCCTGCCCCAAGCCTGTGATTGGACAGTGAAAGGATAGCAACACATGGGTGAGCTTATCCTTATCCTCTCTCCTTCCGTCAGCATGTTCCCTGTCAGCATATGTACAATCGGTGCACCTTATTAGCCCCTGGTAGAGTCCAGCTTTAAGAGTGTTATAGCCATTTGCTATCACATACGGAGATTTACCAAACGGTAGAAAAATCACTGCACAATTGGTTTGATCCTTTCCAATGAGAAGATGGAATAAAGCACCTCACTGTGTATATATGTAGCACTTCTGCTTTCTGAGCATGTCGTAAGTAGGGCCGGTCATAGACGATTTGAATCTGGGCCAGTTCAGCAGGTACCAGCCAAGATTCAAAACATGGGCAGGCTGAATTTACCAAGTTGATCTCAGCCTGTTGGATTTTACATACAATTATCATTAGTGGTTGGTATAGCAGCTAGCAAAAAATCCCCATCTTCTCCCAGTGGTTGCAGGAAAGAAATTCGCTCAGTGTATAACAGTAAGGTTTATCCTAGTGGTTTTAAAGAGGAAGTAAACCGTGCCCAATTTTTTTTTTTAAAAACCCTGCAAAGTAAAGGCATAATGTGCTAGTATGCATCGCATAATACCACATTATGAAATACTTACCTTAGAATGAAGCCCTGACAGACGCTTCCATCTTCACCCGGTCTTCCTTCCAGGTTCGTGTCCTCCGGCCATCTGATTAGCCGCACCAAGAGTGATGGATCGCGGCATGGAGCTCTGAAGGGATGGCACAGGTATACCATCCCTTCAGAGCGCATGCGCCGGTGACATCACTGGTTGCATGAAATGTATATCTCCTAAACTGTGAAGGTTTAGGAGATATTCATAGTACCTACAAGTAAGCCTTATTATAGGCTTACCTGTAGGTACAAGCCTGCAGAGTGGGTTTACATGCTCTTTAAAAACTTGCCGACCAGCTCGCGTACATTTACTGGGAAAAGTTGTCTCCGCTGCGCAGATTGCCATCTATATAACAGTATAGCCGCCGGCTCCCTCTTGTACCCGCCGCACTCTGCCTGAGTGTGGGTGTGGACCAGGTGAACTCGATGTCCGCCAGCAACCTGTGATCGCCTTCCAGAGAGGAAGAATGGGGAACCGCCGATGTAAACACGGCGGTTCTTCAATGTCAGGTGGCATGACAGTGATCTACTGATCCCTGTCATCGGGATCAGTTAGATCTGTCATGCCCCTGCCTGCCCCCATACTGTTAGAACATGCCTAGGGAACACAGTTAACCCCTTGATTGGCCCCTGTTGGTTAACCCCCCCCCCCCGCCAGTGACATTTGTACAGTAATCAGTGGATATTTAAATTGGTCCCAAGAAAGTGTCAAAAATGTCCAACATATCCGCCGCAATATTGCAGTCCCAATAAAAATCGCAGATCGCTGCCATTACCAGTAAAAAAAATAGTAAAAACTACATAAATGAATTCTCATGGTTTGTAAACGCGGCAACTTTTGCACAAACCAATCGATAAACGCTGATTGCAATTTTTTTACCACAAATATGTTGAAGAATATATATCGGCCATAACTGATGAATAAATTAGTTTTTTTATATTTTTTTATTCGATATGTATTATAGCAAAAAGTAAGAAATATAGTTTTTTTTCCAATTTGCCACTTTTGTTTGGGTACAATGTTGCACGACCTCTCTGGTTAGGAAGGGGGTAAATCCTTCCGGGCTGAAGTGGTTAAGTGAGACATCTGTTGATCTATAGCTACCCTAAAATGTATCTGTTATGTTACCAATTTATACTTATTATGCCATATCAACCTTTGTAGCTTTGTAGCTTTCTCTAGCCTTATCAGTAGGAATCTCTAGTTCCCAAGCCCATTGGCTACCCACAGCTTCTTTAGATTTACCAACACGTATGTAATGTGAAGACACCAGTTAATTGGATAAAAGTTATATAGATTGTTCTTACCAGGTATGAGATACTGTTTTGGTCTGGACCTAGGTTTGGACCAAACTTTGCTTGTTTGGGCATTTTGGTATTTGCATTTTTAATGTTTTAAATTTAGTCCCTTTAGGAACTAATAAAATTGCTTCTTCTCACCAAACAGAATTTAATTTTTCTTTCCTTCGGTACACTGCCTATCCCCTCTTTTACAATCCCTTGCCTTGAAAATGGCCATTGCTGTTTTTTTTTAAAACTTGACTCCCATCGACTTCATTGGGGTTCAGATTTGGCACTCAAACTTTCCCTAAGTTTGTGAACTTACCCCAAATCTGAACCCTGGGTATTTAACTCATCACTAGTTCTTAGATAGTTTTCAATTCAAAAGAGACTGTACAAAGTTTGCACAATCAGACTGTAAGCTGTGTACCTCACTTCATTGCTATTTATTCAACTCTAGCCTTGAAATTGAGCCCTCTTGCTCACACATAACAGGTGAAGAGCTCAGATGGTCATGTTGGTTTTAGATTAACTGTATGATTTAGATTTGCCAATATTTTTTTAAAGCTTCCCTTGTAAAGTCAGACCAATCATTAAGAAATGCAAGAATATTCTACCTAAGACTCGCAGAAGACCTTTTTTTAACAGGTTTATGCCTCTGCCATGCTATTTAGATATATTTTTAGTAAAGATGGCTATAGGCAGGCCACAAACTTCACTCTGAGCACCAATTTTAATATGTGCAGTCTAATAGTTTTGTTTGTTAGTAGTGTTGAGCGAACCCGGACTGTAACGTTCGGGTCCGTACCGAACTTTTGGGTGTCCGTGGCACGGACCCGGACCCGGACATTTCAAAAATCGTTCGGGTTCGAAAGGGATATGATTGGGTTCCTCGTACACTGACGTCGTGACACTGAGGTCGAATATTTCTCCGACCCAGTGTACTACGTGGCCGGTTAGTGTCGGTACGGTAATCATCCGTACCGACACTACCGAAGATTCCCGTTTGGTCACTTTGCGAACAACTAACCGACGGGACGTCGAAGAGTTGTGCACCTCATTTTATCGTCTTGGGGCCTGGCTTGGGCTTGCTAAAAACTTTACAGGCCCAGGCCCAGGCACGGTGCCTGTGGGTTTTCAAGCCATGCCTGGGCTTGCAATGTCAGGCCCAAGCGAGTTGTGATGATTGTTTGTTTTGATAATCTGACGTGTATAATTTTAACCACGAGTCTCAC
>BLSH010221733.1:58313-85932 GCA_018402905.1 Glandirana rugosa | reverse complement strand
TTTCCCTATCCCAATTTATTTGTAGGGCACTTGCCCTAGTTTGAAGATGATTTTAGAACAGTTATATGGCTTCTACCGTTAATTAATACTTTTCAGACACAGTTTGAAGATGATCCACATTCACCTCCATTTTTGCTTTTTTTATGTTTTTATTTTTTTTAAAATATTTACAGTTATTTCCCTGTCCCCATTTTTTTGTAGGGCACTTGCCCTACCCTTACCCCCATTTTACTTCCTTTTGCAGCCCTCTAGGGCTTTCCAGGACTTTGTTACAGCCATTTTTGTGCATAAAAGTTCGGGTCCCCATTGATTTCAATGGGGTTCGTTGTCCGTGCGATCGTTCGGGTTCCGTCCGGACCCGGACCCGGACTTTGTCCCGAAGTTCGGACGGACCAGCAGAACCCGAACTTCCAGAGGTTCGCTCAACTCTATTTGTTAGATCAGCTTGCGATGTAATTATCCCTTCAGCTGACACCACTGTAGCAGCTATGATTAACACCATTGCTGGTATTATCTCTCCGTCCCTGCACATACCTGCCCATTGACAAAAGCAACCTGTGATGGTGTTGCAGGCACGCACTTTGTGAGCTGGCAAAGCTCAGTTGCCATTTAAAGGGTGACTCCACTTTCAAAGGAAATAAAGCCTTAAAAAAAAATTATTATGGCATATACAATTGCTACACAAAAAAATGTTGTAATTGAATGTTATTAAAAATTACCTTTCCTTACAATCTGCAGCACTGTAATTTTCTGTAAATTGCAATGCAATATGGTAACCTGGAGACATTCTGTACACATATGAACCCCACCAGAAATGTTATTTCCTGCTTGTGTGATTTGCTTACTGGTTTTCCCAGAAGTCTGATTTTGGGCATCCCCTGCATCAAATATGTATGTCTTGGTGAAATATTCACACAGAGAAATCACATTTAAAGTGATGCATACCCTGCCACGTTCCTTATTAGAACTCTGCGAGTAAGTAACAGCTGAGTGATAATGATAAATGACTTACATTCACATTCACTTGGCACATGGACACAGACATACAAACAACAATTTCTTCAGAATAATAAAAGGTAAAAATCTGCAACAACATTTGTTAAAATACCTGCAATGTATATACTATAGATCACCAAGAGGGGATTTTTTTTTCTTAAAAAAAGTGGAGTTACTCTTTAAAACCAATTTCAACCTTAGAACAACCAAAAAACACCTTGATTTTACCGTTCTCTTTAATTTCACGAAAGTGTGAAAATTTCACTACAATCTTTAATTTTTAACTGACATTTTAGGGAATTGAAAACTCCCAATCTAGTAACATCCTGTAATTAAAGGGATTTTATGCAAACCTGCCTGTCATCTTCCCAAAGTGTAAGTGTTAAATGTCTTGGGCTGTTTGCTTTTGAGTTGAAAAAAAAATTCTCAATCTATATTCCTTTATAGGCTTCATTAGTAACAGTGTGTTTTTTTCCTAAGGCACTTTTTCATGCTCAATCCATTTTCATAAGGCAGCCATGAGAATGGCTTATATAAATGAATGAAAAGATATTGCTTTAGTTAAATATCATGAGGTAATGCAATGTATTAATTGAACTGCATATTTGGCTTTCTGTTTGATTGCCCAAAGGCTATCTCTGTCCAGACTTGATAACTATGTAAAGGGTCAATCTATCCATAGCTAATGTTTTAGTCTGTAATGCAAACTAATGGCTTCTTTTATCCCTCAGGCACACTAGGGGTGAGATATCTTTATCCGAGGTAACAAAAGTTTATATCTACTATGGCCATTACAGCATGATTTTTTTTGTTATACATTAAGGAGAATTAAAAAAACACACCAAGTGGGCTGGAACTATAGCAAGAAGTTCTACCTTCTGTACCTATTATTATATAAACTTATAAAGAATAAATGTAACATATTGCAGTTTACCAGTCTGTAGATGTGGTGGCAGCATTAACTGTTTTTTTTTTTTCAGGCTTCTTCCTTTATTTTTACTTGGTAAAAGAAACACATTTCCTGTCCTTGGGTAGTTACATTCTCTCCTTGCTTGGCTCAAGTTCTGCTTTAAATATCATCTCTGATGTGGACTGGCCACATACCTTTAAAGCAGTGGTCTCCAAACTCAGGCCAGTGGGCCAAATGTGGCCCTTTGCTTGCTTTTATCCGGCCCTCTGGGCACTATTATTTCCACTGACACCAACAAGGGGACACCATTCTTTCCACTGACACCAGGAGTGGGGAACCATTCCTCTCACTGACACCAATGGGGCATTTTTCCTTCCATTGACACCAATGATGGCACACTATTTCTCCCACTGACACCAGCAATGAGGCCTAATTTCTCCCACTGATATAAACAATCAGGTACTATTCCTCACACTAATAACAATTATGGGGCACTATTGACTACAGGCTCTATGTCATTTTTTACTCCCACTGCCATTGGGGTATTTTCTACTTCCCCCGGCCATTCCTGCCCCCCTAAAATCTGAAGGACAGTAAACCGGCCCTTTGTTTAGAAAGTTTGGAGACCCCTGCTTTAAAGACTGTTTTGAGAATAGAATAAACTGCCTTATTCTATGTGTTTAGACTTATTTGTAACAAAACTAATTTTTTGCAAGCAACATAACATTGTTTGTTAGCTCAAATATAATTACTTTGTACTGAAAAAAAGAACATCATGAGACTACACAAGTTCCCAAAAGTTGCCATTTTGTTTTTTCTATCTGACCTCTCTGGAGTAACTACCATGACTGCGGTAGTTATAACAGCTTTATTATGTAATACTGTATTTGACAATTCATTTCTATTACTTTTGTGACCTTCACCCTAAAAGTACAAATCTTTTTTAATATAAATACCAGTCTTTGCATCTGTTTCTATTGCAGAGTGAATTATTACACCTGTCTTTTGAATCAGCTACCTAAAGGCATTTCCATAATTGGGTTAGTATAACTACGCTACAGATTTCAGTGTATTTAAGAATAAGATGGCTTTGTGATTTATGATCAGATCCAAAGATTGCTGCAAAGCAATATATCTCAACGTATTAAGACATCACATTATCTTATTTCTATGATGTGAATTTACCAGTAAACTACCATAAAGTATATGCTATGGCATCCTTTTCCACCAATGTCATTTGAGTCAAGAATATACAAGCTAACTAGATTTTTAACCCACCATACATAAATCAAGAGCATTTCCACATATTTAAAGCTGAACTGTAGTCATCTATCAAATATCATGTAATGCATCTGGATTCTCGTTTTTAGCAGGAAATCATCCCTATATTATTCTTTACATTTTACTGGATTCTATTTCTATTAAACAATGAAGGTTTCACAAAATTCACAGCAAAAAGGAGACAGCTCCATTTTTATCACTTTTTTGGATATACAGCATATCCTTATCTTGTTCAGAAAAATCTGATCTTTCAGTGCAATGGGAGGCAGCTGTGGGCATTGGTTTCCATGTTCTGCTCAACAGATTCAGCTGCCTGTCTAGAAGGTTGGTTGGAAGAACATGGCAACTTCAACATGTAAACATTTGCCCTACTCTATAGAAAATGTATTTTTGTATGCTAATAGTGCTGAATCATAGGTTATGGTGCATTCACACCTAACTGTCTGCACAGGGTTTGACACATAGGGGTTGATTTACTAAAGCTTGACAGTGCAAAATTTGGTGCAGCTCCACACAGAAACCAATCAGCTTCAAGGTTTTATTGTCAAAGCTTGATTGAAAAAGCTGAGGTTAGAAGCTGATTGGATAGCATGCACAGCTGCACCAGTTTTTGCACTCTCTGGCTTTAGTAAATCAACCCCATAGACTGCCTGTATCAAGGGCCAATTATTCACATGAGTAGCTGTGATTAGCTGAGGGAGTCAGCAGCCTCCCATTGCTGTCAATGGGACTGCCTCCCTCACCAATCTTGGGAAATCCCGTTATGGTTTTCCATCTGATTGGAGTGCAGGTACATTTACAAGTGCAAATGCAACCTTAATTCGGGGACAACAAGTGGGTAAAATCCTTTAAACTCAAGTTACAAAAGTTAGTAAAACTGGAGCTACCACCTCTATGTTGCTGTGGACCCATCAACTGACTTTTGCCAAGTTGTCAGCTGCAGAGTGGCAATACAGGTGCTTACCTGATTAGGTATAGAAGCCGCAGCACCAGCACAGATAAATCTAACAATGCTGAGGTTGACAGGGAGTCAGACAAATATGAACCCATCAGTGAAGCATAAGAGGTATGCAGTGCCCCCATAGTAATAGGTGCTATTTGTAGTGGATTTTTTGCAGGAGAGGCAAATTTAGTCAGGCCTGACAATACGTGCAGGCCTGAATGTTTTGATCTGGCTGGGGGAGTGGCCCAGGCAGAGCTGGAGATTGCAGGAAGGAACACCCCTTGGATACTCCTCCCCTTTGCTTCTGGAAGACTCTGAAAAAGGGGATGGATGAGGAGGTGTCACTCTCTGAAGTATGTTAAGGAGCTGTGACCTATCCCAATCCTGGATTGGCAGGGGGCAGGCCTCCTTAAATACTGTGCTCTGCCCAGCTGGGGGAGGAAAGTGGCGGGTGGAAGAGGGAGATGTAGCAAAGGTGCTGTGGAGGCCTCATCTGGGAAGGGAGCCCCCAGTCTGGGGGGGGTGACCTTGAGGCTTGGTGGCTCGGATGCAGCCAGGAAGAGGAGTTGGCTCCTGGAGTGGCACAAGGGAGCAGGAGAACAGCAGAGAGACTACATCAAAGACTCTTTAAAGGATCCATCGGTGTTGGTGAGTGGCAACCCCTGGGAGCTGGATGAGAAGGCTGGAGCAGGCTAAGAGAGGACAGTGAACAGTCTGTAGATGTCAGAGGAGCCAGAAAGGGGAAGGAGTGTCGCTAGACAGTGAGGTAGGCTGGAGGGGCCTGGAAGATGGATGGACTGGGATCAGTAGTTCATCCAGTGCCAAGCTAGCACCAACATACTTAGCTACACAAATGGGGGCCCATGGCTTCACGACTGGGAGCCCATGGCCCTTGCCCACAATGGTAGGTCCTGCTGACAGTAGAGCAGGCCTCACCGTGTGCTAGCTGCGGTGGAAGAGGAAGTGTCATGGAGCCTTGAAAAATTTCCCTTCAGGCCTAACAGGAAGGAAGTGTTGTGCAGGAGAGGAGTGAAGGAGTGTAATGGTCAGCAAGTATTAGTGCTGGAGGAAGAAGGAGAGTAACGTTCAGCAAGCCTCAGTGCTGGTGGAAGAAGGAGTGTATATATGGAGGTGTATATAGAATTGTCCTATATCCTAATTTACTGAGTATCCCACAGTCATCCCTACTCTATCCAAGTTTAACCCCTCAATAAAACAACAAAAACAAAGTACCAGCATGTTCAGTGACTCTAGGTATGTGGAAGATTTTGTGATTGAGGGCAGCGGGCAGGTGGACCTCAACTACCAGCCACCCCCAAGGGGCCACATGGCTACAGGTATATACAGAAGAGTCTACAACAGAGGGGAGACACTTGCTGGTGGAACGTGTATTCAGACTAATAAGGATGCACAGTACTAATAGTAGGCGAAACAAGATACTGAATCTTAATAAAAATGATGCCCCTAAATGGCTTGTTCCATCATTAGGCAAATACATTGCCTTAAAGTGTGTGTTAAGCCACTTGTATAAAAAGTGTATTATAACAAGAAGTTGTCCTGTGTCTGTGCTATAACATATATATACTTCTCTGTATAGATAACACATCTTCTTACTATGTTCAGTTATAATTTTTCAGCTTTTCTCTCTCAGCTCAAAATTCCTTAGGGTGGGGCTGAGCAATGCTGCTGATGTCAGCTGGAGAGACAGAGCCATGATGTGTTATCTATATAGATAAGAATATTTATGATAGAACACTGACATAGGGAACGTATTCTTCTAATACAGAGGAAATAGGAGCTTTTAGAGTTAATTATGAGAGCAGAGAGGAGAAGCAATAAGAGGAAGAGGGAGGGGGGAGTTGAAGACAGGCACACAGGAGATAGGAGAGCTGGGAGTGACATAGCCTGCATAGACCACTGGGCTCTCAAGATAAGCTATATACAGGGGGAGTCAGTACACAGGGGGGGAGTCATGATCTGTCATTATCAAACGGGTATTTTAGGGGATACAGAGGGATAATTTAAAAAGCAAAATCACTATGCTGCTAATTGCACATTAAAGAGACAGGAGCAGCATTTTTTTTTTTTTTTTTGTATTTCACAAACGCTTTAATTCCTCTTTCCATAGTAGGCTTTGGACACTCTCATTAGTCCCATAAACAAAAATTGTTTGAGCTTAAAAAGGTTTCAGGCAATGGTCAAGAAGTTTCACAAAGAAAGTCAGACATTTGTAGCTCATCAATATGAGATACCAGATGCCAATCAATACATACATCTCTGAAGAACACTGCACCATTAGGAGTCTATCACAAAGTCAGAAGGTTGGGAACCTTGTCACTGTGGTCTGTCACAAGGACAGCCAATGACCATATACTTGACTACTATAGGAACACATCTGTAATGGCATTAAGGAACAGAAAAGCCACTAGAGACTATGGCAAATCTATATACCTGCCAAATAACAGTCTTTAACACAGTAGTGTGATCCTCAAAACACCCATCCTGTGATCCTTAAAGCCCAATTCCGGGAAAATAAAAAAATGATCTCATGTAGTGGGACTGTGCCCACACTGCAACAGTTAATTGTTTTGTCTTGTGGAGAAGAAAACAGTTTTACTTCTGTCCCCCAGCAGGTGACACTCCCCAATGATCCAGTGGTGGATTACCCCTTGGTGGCCTCACGTCTAGTGCAGGGTTAGAGACATATATACTGAAGGTATCAGTAGAGCAATGGATGGTGTCAGTAGGGCAGAGATTGGTGTCAGTAGGGTAGTGCGTGGTGCCAGTAGTTTTATTTTTTTTTTTTACAATTTTATTTTTTTTATTACTTTTTTACCAATTTATTTAGGAGCTGTTAGGAGGCTGCTTAGGGTTTAATGAAATCAGGACCCTAGACTGGTGGAGTGTAGGGGTGCAGACGCTTGGGGGACCGGTCTAGCTGCAAGGAGGGGCGAAGGATTGGGTAAGTAAATCATATTTTATTTTTTCCCTAGGTATAAAGGAGCAATTAACCCTTGCAATGCAAGCACAGCCACACTGCAAGGAATCATTTTTTATTTGCTAACAGTTTGACTTTAAAGATGAATCTTGCAAGAAATGACTGTCAATATTATTATATTATTATTATATTATTATACACAATTTATATAGTGCCAACAGTTTACGCAGTGCTTTACAATGTAGAGGGGGGGCAGTACAATTACAATACAGTTCAATACAGAAGGGACAGGAGGGCCCTGCTTGTAGAGCTTACATTCTAAAGGGAGGGGAGTGGTGGTACAAAAGGTAGTAGCTGTGGGGGATGGGTTGATGGGGGTGGCTCAGGTACAGTTCTTCGCAAGGAGTGGCCATCTGGCTTGCCATATGAGGAATTAAAAATTGAAAGTTTTAGTTTTATACCATACCATTGGGGTTCATAATCAACAGAGGAGCCTGAAACTGGGGTTTACATTACAAATTAGACTGCTACCAAGGTTCATTAAATTATGTTGGAGCTCAATAGTAGCAATGGTTAACCTGCCACTAGAGCACACTGCATTTTTGAGATGCCTACCGCAAGGATTTACTATACAAACTGCTTGACTTTTGTGCACTTTTATGACATTTTAGCAACCATTTTGGACATCTACAATAATTATGACCCCATTGGACACTCTTGGAGCATAAAGTAACTTATTTGGCACCCAGAAGGTCCATTTTCTACTTGAGGACTATGGCAAAGTATGCTGTATCTGTTAATGGAGACTCTTTTATTGTTTTTTTGGCTGTTAAAAGAGGAATAGTGTATAGATAAATTAGGACTTTTGCCAGACTGGGCACAGTCCCTGCTGTGCTGGGCTCTAGCAGGGCCAACTCCTCAGTAGCCACTGACTCCTTTTTATCATATTAGTGATTGTCCTCATTATACTCTTGATGTTCGTGGATTGGGCTGGGGTATTTCCTCTCCCAACATATACTTAAATGGTTGAGCCCCCTGGGACAACTTAAAAGAATGACTACATGGTGGGAGGTCTGCACAATACATGTAATAACTTGTTATTGTAGTATTCACAAGGTCTTTACACTTCCTTATGAGTGGTAATTGATGCATGGGGGTAGATTTACTGGTGCACTCAGAAAAACTGTAGCACTCTGAATATGGTGCAGCTGTGTATGGTAGCCAATTGGCTTCTAACCCCAGTTTGTTCAATTAACAGCTTCCACACCGCACGCAGTATATTTACTGCGGCAGTGTGGATGTGTCCTGCGAATTGTCGTAAAAATAAACAGCGATTTACGGAGTGGACGCTAGGGGGACCATGCGCGCCGCCAGCGGCGTGTGCCCGCCTTACTCCGGAGGAGTGTGCCCGCGGCTCAGGCGGACCCGATATCCACCGGCAAGCCACGATGAGCGGCCACAGCAAAAAGAATGCGGAACCGCCGATGTAAACATGGCGGTTCCCCGCTCTGCCAGTGAGGGCATAGGACATCTACTGATCCCTGTCACTGGGATCAGTTAGATCTTGTTTGCCCATAACAGCCCAGCCCCCCCACAGTTAGAACACACCTAGGGAACACTGTCAAGCCCTAGATCTCCCCCTGCAGGTTAACCCCTTCACTGCCAATGACATTTATACAGCAATCAGTAGATATTTAAATTTCTGATCACTGTATAAATGTCATTGGTCCCAAAAAAGTGTCAAAATGGTCCGACATGTCCGCCCCAATATCGCAGTACCGATAAAAAATGCAGATCGCTGCCATTACTAGTAAAAAAAAATAAAAACCCCAGAAATTAATTCTCATCATCCGTAAACACGGCCACTTTTGCGCAAACCAATCAATAAACGTTGATTGCGATTTTTTTTAACAAAAATATGAGGAACAATATAAATCGGCTAAAACCGATGAAAAAAAAATGTTTTTTTGTTTTATTTTATTTTTTGGATTTGTATTTTAGCAAAAAGTAAGAAAAACTGTTTTTTTTGCAAAATTGTTGCTTTTCTTTGTTTATAGCGGTGATCAGAAATGACGCAGAGGTGATCAAATACCACCTACAAGAAAGCTCTATTTGTGGGAAAAAAAGGACGCAAATTTTGTTTGGGTACAATGTCGCACGACCGCGCAATTGTCAGTTAAAGCGACGCAGTGCCGAATCGCAAAAAGTGCTCTGGTCCTAACCTGGGAAATCTTCAGGGGGTGAAGTGGTTAAGCTTTGACAATAAAACCTGGAAACTAATTGGTTTCTATTCAGAGTTGCACCAGATTTTGCACTCTCCGGCTTTAGTAAATAAACCCCCATGGTGACTAACAACTTTATTTAGATTTAAGATATATTTTAAAGAAATAATAAAGGTTATATTTTAAGCCTAAGTGGGTTTGATGTGTGGGTAGAGCACAGAGTCCACTTAACAACAATATAGACTGACAGTTCAGTACTCAAGAGCTTTTTTTACAGGGTGCTTTAATAATATAACTATTTTGTGGTGGTAGTTTAATTGTACAGGTAGCAAATTCAGCACTTGAATTATAATTACATTTGAACAAACCCTTAAAAAAGAGTAATAGCTATTTAGTCCCATCAAAGGTTGTCAATGTGTGCATAAGGATCACAATACATATTACACTCTGACTGCACTATCTATGTACAATCAACTTTAGATTTACCAAAACCATCATATGGGGATCTGCCTAATCAGTTCATTCAATTTCAATTCAACCAGGCAGGCATTTGTACGATATAGTTGTTAGCAGATCTAAAGGAGCATAATCAAATTGTAACATGTGGTGAGCCTAAGGAAAACATCCCTATAGTAATGTTGGAATAATATGTGAAGTCCCCTAAAGGACAATAACCAGCAGTATAGATAATTTAAGGGTAAATAATGAGCTCATATAAAAATGCTCTCCTTTACTAATGGTAGCCCAGCATTTCCACATTTTTGGAGACATGGCATTGTATTTTGCTGAAAGTGGGTATCACAAAAACACAAATGCTGGTAGGTTAATTAGATCCTGTCTAAATTGGCCCTAGTATGTGTAATAGTATATGTATAAATGTGAGTTAGGGACCTTAGATTGTAAGCTCCTTGAGGGTAAGGACTGACTGATGTAAATGTACAATGTATATGTAAAGCGCTGCGTAAATTGACAGTGTTATATATAAGTACCTGAAATAAATAAAATAAATAAATAAATGTGAATATACAATGTATATGTAAAGTGCTGCATAAATTGACAGCATTATATAAGTAACTGAAAGAAATAAAAATAATAAAATAAAAATGTAATATATTTCAGCTTACCCAACCTTAGAGATGTGGTGTCTGTATTTGTTCTTTCTTTTTTTTATGGCATTTTAAAGAGGAGGAGACAAGAATACCAGCGGGGGACCCCAGCAGAGAAGGAGCAGGGCTACTCTGTGCAGGTAAGTATAACATCCTTTTTTATTTTAGGAAAAAAATGTTTTAAAGTGGCGTTCCCCCCACATACAGTCTTTTTTATTGCATCCCCTAAGCTGATATACATAAGATCAATAAAGGTATTGTTATATTTAATTCCGATTAGTATCTATTGGTTTTTGTGACTTACTTTGCTGAAATTTGAGTCTCTGTGCTTTCCCATTTTGATTGTGGGCATCTGAATCCCACTCGCACCTTCTTACCCCTTCTTCCTGTATAAGGTGCATGCTGGGTAACCAGCATGCACCTCCCGATCTCGCGCATGTGAGGTGACTCGCCAGGCTCAGCGCTGATAGTTTATCTTGTTGCCATCACAACGGGCGTTGGCCATACGGAAATAAGGTGATTTTAAAGCTCAGGGATGCCCACTGACTCCTGGGAAATAATGACTCACATCTCCCAGGAGCCCAGGTGAGGCATAAAGTGATGCAGTGCGCTGCGGACTAGGAAGTGAAAGATTACATGGACCACATAGCAACAGGGAACTTAGGGTGAGTACAATTTTTTTTTTTAGCAAGTGTGATTCATATGGGTTACAGGACTTGAAAAATGTAAAGATGTTTTTGTGGGTGGAACCGCGTTAACACTTGAGTTATGTACATGTGTTACTGGGCCTTATGGCAATTGCATTTTGATAGCTAGACCTATAATGGCTTAATGTGTTTTCATTTAGGGCACTTTGACACTTTTGCTGTGTTTTTACCTTGCTAGAAACGCAAGAAAAAACACAACAAAATAATTCCCTTTAAATCCTATGGGACTCTTCACAACACTGCTCTGCATGTGTGGGGCATTTTGAAAAGTGCTGCATGCTGTATCTTTGGTGCGCTTACAAAAATTCCAATTAAATGAAAACACACCAAATGGCATAAAAATGCATCATGGTTTCAGTTTTGGTGAGGTTTTCGAGTCATATGTCCATGTTTCACAGGTGCGTGCCAGCCAGAAAACAGACCAGAAACGCATTAAAAATGAATATGCATTTTTAACACTTTTTTCAACAGAGCAGTGTGAAAGCACCTTAGTGTTTTGAGGGTGTTTGGATAGTGCTTATGATTTCTGCAAATGCTACACCTACAAATGTGTACTGAGCAGAATGGTTCCAGTGCCTCACTTTGCAGCTGGGGAGCATGGCGAGCATGACATTGTAGCACTGCAAGAGCAATGCCATCTGCAGCATTTGGGCCACAGCATCCTATCATTTTCAATGGCTTCTTAATCAAACCATGAGCAAAATGTTGCCAGAACGTTCTATTGGATGATCTTCTATATTGGCAGACACTTCTACTTAACAGAACCAGCAAACCTGACTTTTTAAGTAGAAAGAATATACATATTGGAAAAAAGTACACCCAGAAAACAACAATAAAAAAGCTATGATATTCTTTATAAAAAAAACCCTTGTTCTCTAGTTCATAAAAAAAAAAAAAAAAAAAAAAAAAAAAAAATTTGCTAAACATTGTCCTGGTGGTTAGAGACACAAAACTGCTTCCACCTTCGTCAAGTTAACTGTGCCTACCAGAGCTGTTGACAATCATTTCATATTCATGAACCCTTGCAGCTGTGGTTTTGCTCTTTACAAAAGAGATTTCTTGCCAGCTAAAAACGCAAGAGATTAAATCTACAGACTGCACCTGTTGATCTTCTTTAGAAGCAAAAGTCCTGTCTTGAGGGTGGTAAAGCAAGCTATATACTAGTAATCTCGAAATACCCACAGATAAATTAACTATACATTGTACAACTGTTAAAATATATCAAAGAGCAAAGTAGAAACAAAATATTTGATACATGTATTATTAGGTATATATATATAGGAATATTGAACTGTTGGAGGTAAATAAATTTAAATACATTTCACAGACATAGGTGGATTGCAGATGCATTACAACAGATTATCCCCAAATCTGTTGTGTACGTTTATCAGTAGTCTAGGGAGGAGAATAGATATCTGTTCTAATTATGAACAATAACAGAATTATTATATATTTGAAAAGTACTATTTTATTTGTATACAACTTTCCAAAAAAGTACCTAGTTTTGCATTGAATATTCTATATACCCTAAAGCTATTTTAAACACCAAAATGTAATATTTTGCAGCTTACAGATTCTCAAGTGTGGTTGCTGCATTAGCTTTCATCAATGCTTTTAGTGTTCATCAATGCAGCCTCACCAGTGCCCATCAATGCAGCCTCATCAGTGCCTATCAATGCAGCCTGATCAGTGCCCATCAGTACAGCCTTACCTGTGCCCATGAATGCAGCCTGATCAGTGCCCATCAATGCAGCCTTACCAATGCCCATCAATGCAGCCTCACCAGTGCCCATCAATGCAGCCTCACCAGTGCCCATCATCGAAGCCTGATCAGTGCCCATCAATTCAGCCTGATCAGTGACCATCAGCTCAGCCTTGCCTGTGCCCATCAATGCAGCCTGATCAGTGCCCCTTTGTGCAGCCTGATCAGTGTCCATAAGCTCAGCCTTACCTGTGCCTATCATTGCAGCCTTATCAGTGCTCATCAGCTCAGCCTTACCTGTGCCCATCAGCGCAGCCTCGCCAGTGCCCATCAGCACAGCCTTGCCAGTGGCCTTCAGCGCCACCTCGCCAGTGCCTTTCAGTTCAGCCTCACCAATTCCCATCAATGCAGCCTGATCAGTGTCCATCAGTGCAGCCTTACCTGTGCCCATAAGTGCAGCGTGATCAGTGCCCATCAGCTCAGCCTTTCCTGTGCCCATCAGCGCAACCTCATCAGTGCTCATCAGTGCAGTCTCGCCAGTACCCATCAGCACAGCCTCACCAGTGCCCATCAGCACCGCCTCACCAGTGCCCATCAGCACAGTCTCACCAGTTCCCATCAGCGCAGCTTTGCCAGTGTCCATCAGCACCACCTCACCAGTGCCCATCAGCGTAGTCTCGCCAGTGTCCATCAGCGCAGCTTTGCCAGTGCCCATCAGCACAGTGTCACCAGTGCCCATCAGTGCAGCCTTGCCAGTGCCCATCAGCAAAGACTAACTAGTTCCCATCATCAGCACAGCCTTGCCATTGCCCATCAGTGCCGCCTCACCAGTGAATGCCATGGGGACAGGAGGGCGGCCACCCACCGGTTTACACAGAGCAGGGATCATCCACTTCTCGGTGCAGCCACAGTGCCCACTAAGTCCCCCCTCCTGGTCTTGGCATTGGACCAGTGTGACGTTCATCATACGAGATGGTCCACTGGAGGCAGGACTTCGTCTGTCACTCGGCCGCATGGGATAGTCCGGCCACGTATAGCCCCAAGTTCGCTACCCCAGGCCTTGGGACTTGGGGCTAATAATCTTAAATCACTTGGGGCTCTAGCCACAGTCTACCCCCCCCCCCACCCCCACCAACGCCGCTGCCTGTCAGTGTGAAATGGTTTGTCTCAACCCTCTAACACTTTTTCTGAACAGTTTGGTCTGCAAATGGAAGATTGAAATAACAGCAGGATCAATATGTAAAAAAAAAAGTTACATTGCGTCTCATAAAAACAAAGAATGCTTTGGTAATGCTAGTGACAGACTGCATCATATATAACATTCTTGATTGTACCATAAGTACCACTTTAAATCTTGATTAGAGGGGAGGTACACTATATAGTCAAACTTTTGTAGAGACCTGACCATCACACCTACATTATGGGGGACAGTTATCAAGCCAATTAAGGACACAATTATCCACAAATCAAGCTCTGTCTCCTTTACCAAAGTCTCTACTACAGGTTTACAGACCTGTGTGCCTGTATTCCTGTGCAGCCATGTGCAACAGTTTGCAAAGTTCTAAAACAAAATTATTACCAAAGAGATGAAACGGGCCGATTTTCACCCAAAACAGACCCATACTTTGGAATAGTCAGGGTCAAGTGTCAATCAGTCAAGTTGAGATTTTAGAGAGGCGAGGGGTGGAATTTATGATTAAGGTTTTAAACTTTTAATATTCTTTCTCACAATGGGTCTCACTGCTCCTGTTTAACATTGCTTTGCCATGCAACAGAATTCTCCCGTTATCTCAAAAAGTATGTTGACACCCAGTAAAGGGTACTGCTAATGCTGCAGCACATACTGTAAAAACATTTTAGATAATTGTGCACTTCCAACCTAGTGGTAACAGTTTGGGGTTGGCCCTTTTTTGTTTTAGGTTTAGTGGAGAAGAACTCGAGTAGCCTGCACACAGCCCTGACATACTGAACACTGTTTGGAACAATTGGAATGTCTATTTGAGCCAGGTCTCTCTCTAACATCACAACCTAACCTCAAAAATGCCATTTTTTTTTTGGCTTAGTAAACACAAATGTCCACAGACACACTCCAACCTTTTGTGGAAAGCTTCCAAAGAGAAGGGTAGGCTCTTATAACCACAACTGCAACTTATAACCACAAAGTGGGAAGATGGAGGCAACTCCACGGCAGCGATGGTCATAAACTTTTGGCCACATAGTGTACTAGTGTTCTCCCAAAAGGAAAGTTACGCTTTAAGTCCTCCTTACCCCACCTCTACATAATTTGGCACATCATTTTTGTGGGAAGGGACTGGGCACCTAGTTTTGATAGGTACCTGCTCCCACTTCTGGCAAGATCGCCTAGGTGATCCGAGAGGAAGTTCTCCTCTCCCTCTCCCTCTCCCTCTCAGCAGTCTTCTGGGACCTGTCACAGGTCCCAGAAGGCTGTAGGACCATTCACAAAGCAGAGCGTGGCTCGAGCATGTGCAGTGAACAGCCAGCTGTGCAACCACTAGCTGTTACAGCTGGGTGTCCACACTTAAGATGCCGGTATCGGGAAGGCGATTGAATACTAGCCTGGGTGAGGATGATGCTGGATCTATGAACAGGTAAGTGTCTTATTATTAAAGTCAGCAGCTATGGGATTTGTAGATGCTGACTTTTAATTTTTTTGTTACAGGCTGGAGAACTGTCAAACCTTTTATGAAAGCAACCAGTAGGTATGTCCGTAACAGCCTGGGTGCTGATTTCAGAATGAAGATGCATCAGGGAAACAGAAAGAAGTGTCACACTCAGTAGTTTCTATGAAGAAATGTCCTGTAGACATAACAGAAAGTGAGCAAAAATCTATTCAAAGCAAGGAAAATCCCTTGACTGTGGTCACCGGTACAAGACAATGCTCTATTCTGGTGACAACCCAAAATTTGGATCTTTTCTCACTTCTATCCTGGTGACATGGGTCACCCAGACAAATAGAGGATGAGTCACCCAAATGAGGAGAAAGAAAACAATAAAAATTGTACAGTGGTTCTAACCAGTGAACACTCAATGCAAAATTTTAAAAATGTTTTGGCTTTAGTTTAGACACACTTTAACAGTTATACACTGATACTACAGGAGCAACTTATAGGACTGAATGCAGTGACTTTACTTTTCTCAGAATAAGTTCATGAGTTTTTATTCTTGCAAAGACATCTTAGAGTTGTGAATGCTACCTATAACCTTGCACAATTTCTCTTTCATGGTATCCCCTCCTACTACCCTTTCCTTCCAAAAATCTCTTCAGGAGAAATCTGGTGCTATTTTGACTTTGATAAATAACCTTCCAGGATTTTCATTGCCACAAGTCATTTTTCCTCCCGCAGCTGTTGCTCAGATCAGCAGCTGTTGTCTGTCAAACGTTTAAAGGAAATATTTGTGTTGGACACATGCTGATTTCTTTAACTGTATAATTAAAATAAAATCACATTTTTTTAATGAAAAAATATGGAACTTATTGTATATCTATGGACACTACATACAAAGAATTTATATACTGTATGGAAAATGTATATATAAAAAGAGTTCACATATATGTTTTTGAATACACAAGAGCTTAAAGGGAAAGTGTACTTTCAGCAACATATTTAAAATGACTATCGCAGCATTTAATTAAATTATTATTAAGTGCTTCAATTGTTTTTTTTAAAAAAACAATATATTCTAGGTAAGATAAAAAAATATTCCCTGTTATTTAACCACTCCCTACCAAGCCCCACTCCTTTAATAGGGTCTGTACACCCACGGGGTGGTCAGGAACTGCGGTCACAGTGGTCAAATGATCTGAAGCTGGTTCTGCAGGCTACTGATCAGTAGTGAGGACTGAGCATGCTCTCAGTACAGGAACATTAGCTGCCCAGTGACGCATATGTAGGGCGTGTGGGCCGTAACGCCCTCCCTTTTGCCTGACGAGGATGACGAGGAGCCTGGACCAACTTCTTTGACATTAGCAGAGAGCAGACTTCAGCCCACTCTCTGCTGAAAACGGGTCACAGGAGTGCAAGCTTTGGCTGTACTTCTCCTTTAAGGGCTAGTTTACACTTGCTTCAAAACATGGCTTTGGACAGGCTTTGTTAAAGCTCTCTGAACGCCAGTCAAAGCCCCTGTCACTAAATAAAATGGTTAGCTTACAGTCCTGTTTACACCTTGTGTTTGTTTTTTTTTTGCTTTGCTTTGCTTCAGCTTCGCTTCAAAAATTATACCCCATATCAGTTTAGTGGTGCTTCAAAGCGTCTTCAAAGCCTCCATAGAAGTTTATGGCAAAGCTCGCTTGAAGCACATGCAGCATTTGAGAAGCTTTATTTCAGCTTTAGTTTCACTTTATTTTGGAGAAATTTTATGTATGAGATATCAACACACATGGCATCTGCCAAGCTTCAATAAAGCTTCAAAAAAACACCACGGAAGCATAATCAAAGCACCCCCGAAGCATTGCAGAAGCATCAAAAATACATCAAAAAAGCATGTTGAAGCTATAGGCGCTTTAATGTGTGTTGAAGTCAATGCAAGTGTAAATGTCTGCCCGTACGATGTAGGCAGTTTCACACTGACAGGAAGACTCAATTAACTACCACAGCACTCAACAGTAGGGTTGCCACCTGTACAGAATTGACCCAGATAGTCCAGGCTTTGCAACTTGTGCCCAGGTTTCTGTCCATCTGAAACCCGGACACAACATATCTCCTGTCCCTTCAGGTAAATCTGTCTGTCCCGTGGAGCCAGTGCTGCAACTGCACCCAACTGAAACCCTTGGACCCAGAGAGCAGGGGTGCAGCCAGTCCAAGTGAGCGGTACTGAAAGCCGAGAGGATCAAGAGGATGGTTAGGCTGGCTGCTGAGCTACTGCATCTCCGGGGACTTCTACTACTGACCCTCCACATCACTGTGCTCCGGGGGACTCTGCCAGACCAGTCAATGTTTACTAAGTGAGGCCGATCAATAATTGCTGTATGATTACATTGCCCCCTGTGTGCTCCTTTGTGCAGTGCTGCCAGTTCCCCTCCTCTTCTCCCCTGCCAGCTTCTGATCAGAGTCCCCCATTAGAACAGAGTCCCCTTTTATAAGCGAACTCCCTTAAAGACCAACAGTTGGTATAATGATATAAGGGGATTCTGAGAGGAACGAGGAGCTGCCTTCTTTGTAGAGTTAGTGATCTGTGAGTACAAGAGGGAAGGTGGGGACAACACTAATTTGTGGAGGGACATCAAATATAAAGGAAAACTCTGAAGGGGACACCAGATGTAAGGTGGAATTCTGAAGGGGAAACCAGATGCAAGGGAGAAGTCTGATGTGGATACCAGATGTAAGCAGGTACTCTACAGGGGACACCAGATGCATAAGGGAATTCTGATGGGGACACCAGATGTATGGGGGAATTCTGATAGGGACACAAGATGTATGGGGGAATTCTGATAGGGACACGAGACGTAAGGTGGAATTCTGAAGGGGAAACCAGATGCAAGGGAGAACTCTGAGGTGGATACCAGATGTAAGCAGGCACTCTACAGGGGACACCAGATGCATAAGGGAATTCTGATGGGGACACCAGATGTATGGGGGAATTCTGATAGGGACACCAGATGTATGGGGGAATTCTGATGGGGACACCAGATGTAAGGAGGCACCCTACTGGGGACACCAGATGTATGGGGGAATTCTGATGGGGACAACAGATGCAAGGGGGAACTCTGAAGGGGAAACCAGATGCAAGGGAGAAATCTGATGGGGACACCAGATGTAGGCAGGCACTCTACTGGGGACACCAGATGTAAGCAGGCACTCTGATGGGCACACCAGATGTAAGGAGGCACTCTGATGGGGACACCAGATATAAGGGGGCATTCTGACGGGGGCAACTAAACTAAGGGGGTACTCTGATGGGGACACCTCATGTAACGTGATTTTATTTTGAAATATGGATGTGATTGGCCTACTTTTATGTTTTAATAAAGAGAAATTTGGACCTCAGCTGGAAGAAATTTTTAGTAACTCAACCTCCTTAAATTTGAATTTATTAACCCTGCTCTAGGTAGACATCTGTGTGTTGCAGAAATGTGCACAGAATTGTGTGCATTCCTGCAATGCACAAAAGTACAGAGATCTTTTGCAGGTGTGCAGTGGTGCCATTACGTCTTAATGACACAACCACACAGCTTGCATTTGCGCTCATTCACCTGCAGCAAAACATATGGTAACAAAGTATCGTGTTTTGGTGCAGCACAATTTTTAAAAAGGTTATACAGGCTTTACATCTATTTACACTACATTTCATTTTTCATTTATTATGTATAAAACAAAAAAAGTTTTTGGCGCGTGCCGCTTAAGTGTCCGGGTTTGGCTTAAAGCAAAGGTGGCAACCCTACTCAACAGCAGCATGGTAGATCATCAAGAACTACAAGCCGACATCCACAAAGGATGCCAGTACTTACAATTCTGAACTCTGTGAAAAAGTGACAGCTTGTATGGGGAAATTCTCCCTCCGAGCGCCTGAAACGGAACATGTAACAAAGGTGAACATATTCTTTAAGTAGATTCACTTTGTCATAAAAATATGTAGGTGTTCTCCCTTCCCAAGTAAAAAGTAAAAAAAAAAAAAAAAACACATGGACGCATTGTATTGCTTAAAAGTAAAAGTGACATTTGGTAGCAGTGTGCATTTCCTTAGTACACATTTAACTTATAATAAATAGGGTAAATTTGGTCATGAAATGCCAAGTACAGTATATGTGATTGAAAGTCAGATGGACAAATTTAAAAGATTTGGTGACAAATTTGATAGCAAATCTTTTTTTGTTTATTACAAGTATTTATATAGCACCAACAATTTCTGTAGCGCTTTACATATATTGTACATTTACATCAGTCCCTGTCCTCATGGAGTTTACAGTTCCAGCCTCCCAAACTACTAGGGTCAAGTTACACAGGGGCCAATTAACCTACCAGCGTGTTCTTATGGTGTGTCAGAGGAAACCATGAACCAGGTAAAATGACCCTATTGCTGCAAGGCAGAAGTGCTAACCACTGAGCCAGTGTTCCTCAAACGGCTATCGTTTAAGGCACCCGTTAAAAGTATGCACAATCTTGAGACACCCCATTTAAAGTGGTTGTCAAGTTTAAAAAAAAAACACCTGCAAGAGAAAGGCATAATGAGCTAGTATTGCATACTAGCTCATTATGAAATGCTTACCTTAGATCGACGCTGTAGCGGCAGTTCCCGAGCACTGCTGTGACCGGCGACATGCTGAGTCCATCGTCTTCCAGGATCCCGGGTGCTGACCAATCCCAGCACTGTGATTGGCAGGAGCCGCACTGACATCACTCCCGCACATATGCACGGGAGCCGTCATTTACGGCACACTTGGTGAAGAAACGGCCCAGTCGGCCATTTCTTCACTGCGCACGTGCCGATGACATCGGCACATGCATTTACACTGTACATCTCCTAAACCGTGCAGGTTTGGGAGATATGCAGGGTACCTACAGGTAAGCCTTATTATAGGCTTACCTGTAGGTTAAAGTGATTGTCATGACTTGACAACCACTTTAAAAATGTAGGATATCTAAGACACCCAACATTAGAGGTAATATATTCTTCCAAAGTAAACACACCTTTGCACACTGGTACTGAATAGTATCCAGTGTTTCTCTTCTCCCTCATTTTCTCTCCCTCCCTCAGCTAATGCGACCCCAGGGCTGATGAAGAGGGACAGGGGAGGGGCAAACAAGGATGCTGTGCAGGTGCTTTCCTTCCTCCTTATCAATTGACATCATTGTTTATTAGGATGCCAGCGGCTGGACAGTTGGTGCACAATGAAAACCTATAGCTTTGAGAGGCAGGATTGATCTACCTACTGGCTTGTGTACAATTTTTGGGCAATTTTGAGGCATCTTGCAAAGGCACCCCTGACTAAACCTCAAGGCACCCCAGGGTGCCTGGGCACCCTGGTTGAAAAGGGCTGCACTAAGCAACTGTGCTTGCAAGGAATACTTGGAAAGGGGCAGGAAGAGAGTTGCTAGCAACAATGGTTCTATTAAACATATTAGCCTATTTGTAATATAAAAAATAGGAGAATTGGTAAAAAAATAAAAATAAAATCCATTAGTACACAACAGTGGTTCCTTATAGGGAATGTCATTGTGCTCGGACTCAAATTCTTAAATACACTGCCAAATCTTTTGCGACTTCTCCACCAAGAACCTGCTGCTTCTGGACTTGACTTGGGAATCAACTGTAACACATATATAGACACCAACGCACACTGGTCTTGTGAAGTACATCCAGCCACTCTAATAAATGTAAGTTAAAACAGTACAATAGCTAGCTTTCTTATCTGTCACTTCTATCACATATCAACACATACCATGCAATGGAATAGAATTGAATAGTAGAATAGACTACTTCTAGTTAGTGAACTCTCATACATTTCAGAAAACCTTGGCAATGCGTTTCTCAGATTGACGCAGGCATGACCCTGAAATGCATCAATCCAAGATGCACACCGCAGTGCTTTTCAGATGTTAACTAGCCTGATGTATTGACTTTATGACATGCTACAAATTGGATTTGTAATGAAAATGACCCAAAGGAAGGCTATTTATTATACTTGAAAGTGTTTTAACGCATGTTTATTAAAGTGGCTAGATGTTCTTAAGGCTTGTTCACATGTGCGGCAGAGACTCCTGCTCTTCTGAAAAGTGATCTATGCTCAAATCACTTTTCAGTGATGGGGCCACTGTATGTTAGTGCTCAGGCAGAACCACAGCTCAAATGACTGATTTTACTGCCCCCCCCAGTCACATGTGTGAATGAAGCCTCAATAAGCTCTGCTTATTAAACAAATAATGCAGGTTCCCATTGATTATGCTTGTATGGGTTAAACGCATTGGAGCTGATGTTTTGACAGCTTGTTGGATCTGCAATAAAGTTGCTTTCACTTCAGCTACGTCATTGGTGTGCATTGTGTTAGTCTTTTGATATTCATTGGAGTGATCGAGGACAAGCTCACAGGCAGGCACATGGGGTTCTTTTAGGACTGCATGAAGGATGTGATTGCTTAGACCAGTGTTATCCTCTTTCCTTTCTACCACCATTGAGCCCTGGTGTGTATTTATTTATTGAAGCAATGCAGACAGTCCTATTCCACAGCCTGCGTGTAACTCATAGTAGCTGGTGCATGTCACACATGAGTGGAGATAATCATAGGACTGTGCTCTTTCTGCATACATTATCAGTCATGCACATGTAATTATTAAACACCAAAGAAGTCCTACCCTTAAGAAAGACATTTTTAAAAATCATATATTGTCAAAAAAAAAAAAAAAAGGTTTGATTTATTCCGGTTCTGCATGACAATAGCTGCTATTTCAATTAATATTTAAACTTTAATATGTGCACATTATTATGAAGTTCGGCTACAGAGTAGAATATAAGCTGATTTTTTTTTTATTTAAACTTTCAGCCACCTGTGGTTGTCTGTGGGGATCGAAATGTTGCTGCCTGTTGTCACTTTCATTCTGATTGATGGGCACTTGTGCAGAACATACAAAGGAAATATTGTTGTCCCGTGGCAGCATGTTGTGATCATTCACAACACTCATTCTGTTGCTGTCTATGTGCTGGGACATTAGTACTACATGCTTATATGTGACTTTGTTTGACTGATAAAACAACATTTTAAGGAATACAACATATTTTGTTATAAGGGAAAGCCAAAAACAGTTATATTGAGATGAGAACTTATTATATCTGGACATGTAGACATTGGAAAGCTCGAGATTCCGACAGAAGGAATAACAGCTTTGTTTTTCACCAATGTGATTATATTCTATTAATTTAGTAGAAACAGATGATATTGAAAGAACACCAGATATGTATATCTCATGCTTAATATCAGAAACAGTCAGTACGTAGACTTTATATTCTAGATAGCCAAAGTTATGTGGACACCACTCCAAATTATTGATGTAGCAGCACCCTCCTAGGTAGGTTACAAGAATGATAGGCACATTTAGATCTTTTTGGCTCCTCTGTAATCATTAAAGCACCTATTAATCTCCCTGGGCTGTTCTAGGCCCCATAGGCTGCCAGTTTGATTGCTTCCCCTTGCATTCTGGGGGCATCCAGAATATAGAGGGCTGGTAGAGTCAAATAAGCAGCTTGAATATTTAGTATGCTTTAGCCAATCCCTGGGAAGTTGTGCCCAGTAGGTGGCTGGGAAGAACATAAATAGCCTGGGGTCTGGAGCCGCCCTGGTTCTTCTCCTACTGGAGAAGCTCCCAGTCTCAGTTGCCCCTTTGAAGCAGTTGTGCTTGAGCCTGCTGATGTTCATCGAGGTCCCAGCTATAGCAGAACTGATGGGTCTATTTCTAATTACTCCTAAAGCTAAGAATTTGGTCTGGGGGACCCACTGAAGAGAGCCTGGTGGAAACTGGGAGGTGTGCAGCTGCCATGGGAAATTGCGAGTACTGATTAAGCTCAAGAATCCAGTGGCTGTGTGCTGTTCTACTTTGCTGTCCAGCGGTAGCTCTTTCTCTGAGACTGCTCCAACAGGGTCTCAGTTCTGGTTTTCCCCTTGGTTACTGGTTTGAAGTCTGCTCAACGAAGTTGCAACTAGTGAGGTGTGTCCACCTGTTACAAGTCAGGATTTCTGGAGTATCCCATACCAGCCCAACCACTTCCCTGTTACAAGCTCTACAAGCAATACATCATAAAAAACATCCCCTAGACCAGTGATTGCGAACCTTGGCACCCCAGATGTTTTGGAACTACATTTCCAATAATGCTTAACTACATGCAGAGTGCATGAGCATCATGGGAAATGTAGTTCCAAAACATCTGGTGTGCCAAGGTTTGCCATCAGACTGTTGAATGGAGCAAGAGTGAATAGACTGTTGCCTGTGTAAGTGGTAGCCTCTACACTGTTTTCAGAAAGAACAAGTTAAATTAGCTCTACATCAAGTTCAGTTGTTTCCAGTGGAGAGCACTGTTAAAGTAACTCTATGGTCACAGCATAGACTTTCATTTTATAACTTCAGCATTGTAATTACAAACAAAAACTATTTTTGACTATTCAATATAAGCTTATGTAGCACCCTCTAGTGCAGGGTTTCTCAACCAGGGTTCCGTGGAACCTTAGGGTTCCTCCAGAGGTTGCTAGGGGTTCATTGAGCAATGATCAATTTCTACCTCTCAGATAAATTCCCAATGATATCATTGATCTTTTTAGCTATCTGTAAGGGAGTAATTCTTCCCAAAGACCACAAGTGTAAGGAGCATTCTTCCCATTGACCATCACACTAATGTATCATGAATTGTAGATTCTTAATTTTTAGCAGGGGTTCCCCGAGACCAGAGAACTATTTCAAGGGTTCCTCGGTGTTGAAAAGGTTGAGAAAGGCTGCTCTAGTGTGTGCTACTAGTATGAGAGTAGTTAATCTATATCCTGACTCATGATTAATCCCGTGAGTCTTTGAATCTGGGTCAGGGTTATTAGTGTTCAGGGCAGCATGACTCATACAGACTGCTCTCTGGTGCCTCCCTCTGGTTCTAGAATGTTGGAGAATGCTCTAGAACAGGGGTCCTCAAACTATGGCCCTCCAGTTGTTCAGGAACTACAATTCCCATCATGCCTAGTCATGTCTGTGAATGTCAGAGTTTTACAATGCCTCATGGGATGTGTAGTTCCGCAACAGCTGGAGGGCCGTAGTTTGAGGATCCCTGCTCTAGAAACTAGCAGGAAGGGACTAGGAGGGGCTGTTCTGCATATTTAGGTTGATTATGTTTTTATTGCAAATTGTATACAAGAGAGTGTCTCTCCCATCAAGGGTACAACACTTACAGGGTAAGAAAAGTAATTAAAAAAAAAAAAGGACCCAACACATGTTAAGCGTTCTTGTTACACAGATTAACATTATGTATTCCAAGGAAAGTCCCTGGGAACTTCACAAATCTGTCTAGAAGCTACTATAGTGAGACCTTTATAGGTTCAGTTTCCGGAGGAATATATAAAGTCCCTTGACGGGGTGAAGATAAACTAACGAATGAAGTAAGGTCGAAAACAGGCAAAAAAGAGGGAAATAAAGTTTATGGAAAGGAAAAGAAGGAAAGAGAAAAGAAAGGGGAGAGAGATGAAAAGAAGAGAAAAAAGAAAAAAGCGAGGGGGAAGAAAGAGACTGGGCGTCCGAGTGTGGGCCGCAACCCTTGCGACCACATTCCCATGGAACTAGCAGTACCCACTATGGGTTCTATGTAGAGGGGTTAGACATGGGGAGGTGATGCCCTGTAAAGTGGAGGGTCTAAAATTACGCGTATCCCTACTCAGATGAGGAAGCTATTCTCAAAGGGTACAGAATTTGAGTAGTGAATCCATGTGCCCCAAAGTATTTTGTATTTTTCCCATATTTGCGTTTCCCTGGCATGCATTTCCTCCATCAGCATGATATCATTGACCAAGTCCACCCAATGAGCTATCGGGGGACTCGGTTCGCTTTCCAGTGTCTGGAGATTACCTGGCGGGCTGCCAAGAGAAAGAATCTAAGTAAGTTAGCTTTTTGTGTTTTCACCGACCCTGGTAAGATTGATAAAAGTGCTATTTTAAGGAGGGAGTGTCTTGTCATAGATCCTGTTATATATTTGAAATACATGATTCCAAAAGGGTTGGAGTACGGGGCATTGCCACCATATGTGGAAAATCTCTCCGTGACAGCACCAACACAGATCGGTAGAGGTGGGAAAGAACCGGGTCTTTATTCCACCTGGATAGAATTTTGAATTTTTTCTCCTGGGCATATACTGAGATCAAGGATTTAAAAGTGAGCATAAAGGAAGTTTGCCATTCCTCTGGAGTGATTTCGGTCTCCAAATCCCTAGCCCACATCCTGGTATAAGTTGGGAGCTCTCCGTACACATGAGATTGAATTTCCCTATATAATAGAGATAACATATGGCGTGGTGTATCCGAGAGGGAGCACAGTTCCTCGAAATATGTCAATTTTCTGTGAGTTTGGCCTGAGGCGTGAAGAAGAGTACTGTATTTATTTAAGCTAAGAGATGTGAGCCAGTCCAGCGGAATTTCAGGGTTAGAGGTGGAGCGTATGAACCTGCCAGTGTTAGGGTGAACAAAGTTTCGGGCTGTAGGCCATTTGGAGCGGTCATATGATCCGTATGTTGAGGCCGAATTGCTATTGGGGAACATCGAGTTGTCAAAGAGAGAAGTGAGTGGGCCAGGTTCAGAAGACAGGAACCATGGTATACGGTGGCAATACAAGATAGTTAGCAGAGCTTTGGTTGAGATAGAGAGAGTTGGGAGAGAGTTGAATTTTTTATCGTAGTCCCATAGTAGGGCGCTCAGGTCTATGGGATTCAATGTGTTGCTCTATGGAATGGGCGGGGAAACCACTCCGGTATGCGAGAGAGAAGGGCGGCTGAGTGATACAGTTCGAAGTTAGGAAGTCCCGCACCACCCCTGGATTTGAGTTGACAGAGGTTTTTATGTTTAAGCCTAGGTAGGCGGCATTGCCACACAAATTGGATAGCCATAGACCTGAGGGCCTTAAAGAATACAGCAGGCAGGAGAATGGGGATCACTTGGAAAACATATAAGAGTTTAGTTAAGATGTCCATCTTCAGGATGTTCATCCGACCAAACCATGATGTTTGTAGGGGTTGCCATGTGTCTGTCAATTTCCGTACGGAGGTCAATAAGGGGCCATAATTTAAGGGGTATAGGGGGATTTCAGTTTCAGTTTTCAGATTTCAGTTCCCAAGTATCTAATGGATCGGGTCTGCCATTTAAACGGGAAGTTAGATTGGAGGCTAGACACAGCCGGAGAGGGCAATGATATGTTGAGGGCTTTCTGTTTTGGTGATGTTGAGCTTAAAACTGCTATGGGTAACGAATCTCTGAAGTTTATGCAAGAAGGAGGGGATGCTTATGTGGGGTTGTGTTACATACAGGAGGAGATCATCCGCGTAGAGCGATAATTTGAAATGGGCCGAGGGTGTTTGTATACCTTGTATGGATTCATGTTTACGCATTGCTTGGGCCAGATGTTCCATTACAATGGCAAATAGGAGGGGTGACAAAGGGCACCCCTGCCTAGTGCCATTTTTGATAGGGAAGGGGTCTGAAGAGACGCCATTGGCTAATACATGTGCTGTAGGAGAGATATACAAGGACATAATTTTGGAAAGGAGGTTGGGGCCTATGCCTATTTGAAGAAGGGAGTGTTGCAGAAAGGGCCAGCTGACCCTGTCGAAAGCTTTTTCTGCATCACATGCTAGCAGACAGGCATGTGATGAGTCTTAGCATAGGATATGAGATGGAGGGTTTTGGTAGTATTTAGTGTTGAGCGAACCCGGACTGTAACGTTCGGGTCCGTACCGAACTTTAGGGTGTCCGTGGCACGGACCCGGACCAGGACATTTCAAAAATCGTTCGGGTTCGGTCCGGTTACAGGACCAGGCCCAGGCACGGTGCCTGTGGGATTTCAAGCCATGCCTGGGCTTGCAATGTCAGGCCCAAGCGAGTTGTGATTTATGATGGTTTTGGGAGGTAGAGTATAGGATACGATTCTGAGTAGTGTACGGACAGACGATCGTACACTACGTCTTTTTCGAAAGCTGTCCCAGTCGACCGGGAAAGACGTTGTGAGGGAAGAAGTTTATCCGTATCCGGGGTTGGAGGAAAGGTTTTAATACAGGAACATATAGAGAGGATGTCGTGTACATAATCGGTTACCGCAGAGAAGTCTGGGGAAGGGATAGTTTTTACCGTGA
>BLSH010221733.1:0-10781 GCA_018402905.1 Glandirana rugosa | reverse complement strand
GAAGTTCAGGAAGGTTCAGAATTTGCTCAATTGCTGAAGGATAAAATGAATTTGCAGGAAAAGCAGAAGGATATAATACAGAATAAAATGAATACCCTTTTGAATACAATACGGGGTTCCCTTGCCCAATGTGAAAAATATTTTTTGATATAGTAGAAGCTCTCAAAAAGTCCACAATTACAGATGTTAGTACACCCATAACCCCAGGGTTGGCAAGTATTTTTATAGATGAATGTGAGTGCGAGTTAGGGAATACTGAGTCTTTCCCTCTTCAGCTAATGATGGCAGAAGCTGTTTTTGAAGAGCTTTTGGAGACTAGGGCCCCTTTACAATTCTCTGGTCTATTGGGGAGGGGGGGGGGGATTTGAAGGGAATAATGGAGTACATATGGGGACAAAGGAATCTGTGTAGACAGCCGTAACTGGATAGACACTGTTACCTCATTACAAAGCTGGGCTAAACTTTAGTTAATTGTGCTAATAATAGGGAAGGGAGAGGAATTCAATGTGTTCACAAATTTACAGTATGTTTTTACCACATGTTATAGTTGTTTGCTTGTTAAGAGTTTGCGGCTTCAAATAACTATTGGTAAGTTTATGGAATGTGATTGGCTCATATTATTGAACCCATCCCCAATGCACTGTTTAATTTGAATGCTTTGTGGGAAACGTGATGTCACTACTAAATTACAACTCCTCCCCAACTGGGCTGACCCTAGGTATTTAAGGAGGCCTGCCCCCTGCCAATACAGGTTGGGGATTGGTCATGGCTCCTCAGAAAACTCCAGACAGCTCCACCTCTCTTCTCCTTCTTCCTTTCTAGAAGACACTAGCATCTTCTAGAAAGAAGTGGGAAGTCCCAGTGATGCTGCCTGTGAGTCACCAGTTCTACCCTGAGCCACTCGCAGCCCAGATCAAAAGAAATAGGCCTAGCTACCAGCTAGGCCTGCCTAAATTTACCTACTCTACCAAAAATCTATATACATCACTCTAGCAACCTAGAGGGTGCTACAGATGAATAAAAGGTTCACCTCCTCTGATCATGGAATGCTTTTAATTGTGGGAACTGATAGTAGGTCTTCTTTGAATGGAGCACGGGTGGGCAGAAAGGCTAAGCATATTCAGCACCTAAAGAGTGCTTGTCATTGGTGTAGTCATTCATATGAACTCCTGCAGCACCAGAAGGTCATCGCTGCAGGGGTTTCCAAGAACAGAGGACTTTGGATTTCAACTGAACACTACAAACACTGGCACATGGGACACTTTTCATTCATGGGATGTACTGTGCCTGGAGCTATTTTTTAAAAAAATCACTAAACTTCAGTTTTAAAATAGTTGTACCTGTAAAATTCACTTACAGTGAAAAAAAAATGGGCAGACTCAATGGCTTACTCGGTCTTTTCTTGCCGTCAATTTTCTATGTTTCTATGTTTGGTAATTGCCAAAATTACTGCTTAATAAATACACCCATAAATTCACCAACATCCATCTCTAAGAAACAACTTCAGTTTTCTGAGCTCTGTTTAATATCAGTTTGTACTCACATACAGGGCAGGATGGGCATGTGCCCTGGGCAGAGAATAAACACAGCGCAGTAAACCCATTCTATAGAATGAATTAACGGTGAAGGAGGGGGCATCCTTGCCATGGACGCTAGATGAATTTGTCCCAGTACAGTCTATTTGTCTTCCTTTCTGAATGACAGTCTACAGGGTTCTGCTGACCAAGATCCAGTGCAACTAAACTCTGGGCAAGCAAGGGATGCAATACCCTGAAACATAATCCTGTAGTCAGCAAACACAACCCTTGGATATATATAAAAAAACCTACATTAAAAAAAATATTTGGTATGTGTTATTTTTCTGGCTACAAAAAAAATCTTGTCTGAAGCCAAAATTACACCATTATGTCATGCCAGACTTTTGCATCTAGCACAAAAGGAATACAAAAATGTCACAGAATCTGTACTGTATAAACTTCTTGTAAGGAGAAAACAACACTTTTACTCTAAAATAAGCAATGATCAACATGCCGGTGTGTCCTCATGCTCCACTTGCTATTTAGGCTGCATTGCACCTTTCAAAAGTAGCTGGAAGGTCTTAGACAAACACCAAAGACATATCTTCATATTGGCCTGTAATGTCCTTATTCATTTATGTTTTTTCTCCTGATTTCTCTTCTTGCTTACCTTCTATTTACTTTTACTGATTTCCAAATATGTCTTCTGTTGGTGGTTGGTAACTTTAGTTTGGTGTTTGATCAAGAATCTATGCCTTCTGCCCTAACCGTAGCTTGTTCCTGTACCACTTGTTCATATGCGAGCCTGTATGTGATTGCACTTTCTTCCATATTTTTGTTTCTTGTACCTACATCAAGTGTATGTCCAAATGTAACAAATGATGCAAATTTGTATCAACCTAGGAGTAGCAGGTAAATCCAAATTCCTTCGGAGGGGTTGATAACAAAAAAACAGATACTCCTTAGATCAATGCTCAGAGGAGCCTCCAAGTAAGAACTCACCTCCAACCAAAACTTAATTTGATAACAAAAAAACATAATTAGAATTGTGTCATAGTAGAATGCCTGGCTTGTAATTCTCAGCTTCTTAGAACAGACTGCAGTACTTGACCCTGTGAAGTCCTTCTTTTGAGTGATAGGCTTTATGTATAATTAGTCTGTTATCTTTGCCAAGGAGGCCAACTAGTAAATAGAATTTTCTGTTACTAACTTGAAACACATAAGAATGATGCTGCCCTTAACTGCCAATTTCCCTAGGAAACGCTTCCAAAGTGGGGTGGACAGTCCTTAGTTTCTAGAAGAGTCAATTGAATCCTCCCTTTGAATTGACCTTCAACTTGGAAAAAAAAATGTCTGGGAAGAGCTGGTACATACAGGTTGCAACTCTCTAGCAAACAAACAAGTTTTCAGCAAATCCCATTACCATAAAAATTCCCTCAACCTTACCATACACTACAAAAGCCATGCATATTAAACATATTCAATCCTTCTAAGTGGCTGCAGAAAATCTGCCTCTCTGGAGGTTCAATATTTGCTTTTTAATATTGTATAGCAGCCAGTTCTTACATTAATATCCTGTCTGACCTGCTGGTAAGTAGATTTTTCCTATTTGTATTTCTGAGTCTTCCTTATGCTAAAAGTTCTAATATGTTTGTTCACTTTATACCCTACAGTTTTCCTGAAGGTATATTAACACCACAGCTATTTGTGCCTAGCTGCTGATAAAAATCCACAAGCCAAGAAAATCAAACGTGTGATATACAGTACAAGCTGCAGTTACACATGACCTATAAGGTCCATCCAAGTATGTCACATTTCTCTGCTCAAATCTGTTAAATGAAAGAAGTGCTGTCTTAAGCTGGTGCTCAGAAATACCCAATTTAACAAATCTAACAAAAAAGAAAGATTTGAAATGTAAGATATCCCTGACTCAGATGACAAATACAACTGCAGTATCTAGCTTCACTATATATGTGACAATGACCACATTGTATTAAAAGAAAGGACACTGATGCTATTATTATCCCCTCTCTAGAACTGACCAACCAGTAATGTGAAATTGGAGTATGAGTGACTAATAATCAGGTACTCTGTGATGGGTGGAAGTTTTGTCTGTGCTCTGGGTCCTGGGATTGGCCTTCTGTATACCTGAAATTGTTTAATGCAGTACATAAAGTGCTCCTAGGGGTGATTCTGTAAAGTGGTTCCATAATCTCAAATTATGTGGTTAAGCAGTGTTTCTTTGGGGATAATCATACTGCACGTGGCAGCCAGCTGGCCTTGTACATCATCGGATTGCATATGAAGAGCAGGTGGATATTTAATACGTTCTGCCATGCTTCATGAATGAAGTGAGTTTAATTACTGATTCATTCACTAGTCTAATTGATGATTCATTTCACTGATTCATTTCTCTCCTAGCTTGCCAGTCGTTGTAATAATTTGGCTTCAATATCAGGCAGGCAGAGGTTATTTGACATAATTAGTTGCACACAGACAACAAAGGAGTGTTAGGCTGGGTTCACACTATCTGACACAAAAATGGTCAGACTTTTGATCCTACTTTGCCTTGCAACATGGGTCCTACTTCTGTTCTACTTTGGTCCTACTTCTATCCGACTTGAATGAACCAGATAAGATTTTGCTCCGACTTTGAGATAGTGACTTGTCCTTTGACCAATCAAAACAATCCCAGTGTGAGATAAATTCCTTTTACTGCTGCTGTAATCATCAAGTCGGATGTCACAAGTCGGATGGTTAGAACAAGGATCCGACTTTGATCCTACTTCAATGATATTCAATGGGCTGACGCAGGACCAAAGTCGAATCAAAGTAGTACAGGAACCTTTTTCAAAGTCGGACCGACTTGTATCAGACTAGTTAAGATGGCTCTCATAGGGAAACATTGATTTTGTGACGTAATGCGACTTGTGCTCACAATGTCGATCCGTTTGTCGGGCAAGTGTGAACCCAGCCTAACTCTAGTTTTGTTGTGAGAAAAAACAAGACCCTCTAATTAAAGAATATATATTAGAAGCATTTTAGCACCCTTTTTTTTTTTTGCATATTCAAACTTTTCTTTGTTCTGAAGAAATTGCTGATTGCTTTATTTATGTTCCTTCTCCATGTGATTTCTAAGACCCCATACACACTATACAACTTTTGTTGTCTGGTTTCCTTTAGATTTATCAAAAACATGTAGTACAAGGGCCTGCCTGGGTGCATACACATTGAAACTCTTAAGGTTTCACCTTATATTATATGGTTTTGGTAAATCTGAAGGAAAAAATCTACAGAGAATTGTATAGTGTGTATACAGCTTAAATGGAGCAAACAGTCTTAGGCTCGATTCATATCTATGCATGTTGCTTTTGAGCATTTGTGCAGTGCTTTTTGCTGTGCTTTCCGTGTTTTTTAACTCTGTTTTTACTGCAATTTAGTAGCGATTTGCTTTTTTTTTTATATAGCCGGTTGCTAAGAAGTGGGCTGGGAAGCCAGCCGCTGCTTCCTTACCGGCTGTACCGGGACATAGGCTGCAGCTGCAGGCTATATTCCGGTATCATTTTTTAGATCGGACAGTCGGCTATCCAGGGGTAATGACCGATCCGGCTCGGGAGCCGCTCGGTCATTATCCCAGGGGGCAGGAGCGGACATCCCCCCCTCCCGCCACCTTCCGCTGCTCTTCTCCGGCCTCCCGTCCCACCGGAAGACCGGAGCGACGATCCGGCGCGTCCGCCGGCTAGAAGGAGACCTGATTGAAGCCGTAATCGGCTCCGATCAGGTCTCCTTCGGCAAATTCCGGAAGCGAGGTCACAACGTCACTTCCGGTTTACTTGGCGGCTAACGGCGCCAATTTGAAAAAAATGACAGTATTCAGAATCGCCATTTTTGGCGTTCTGAATACTGTGAAGTGCAAAGGAGGGCTGGGGTAAATAAAATAAAAAAAAAAATTTTAAAGCGTCACCGTCCCCACGAGCTCGCGCAGCAAAGAAAACGCATACGTAAGTCACGACCGCAAATGAAAACAGTGTTCAAACCACACATGTGAGGTATCACCGCGATCGTCAGAGTGTGAGAAATAACTCTAGCAAAAGACCTCCTCTGCACCTCTAACTTGGTAACCGATAAAAATTTTTAAAGCGTCGCATATGGAAATTTTTAAGTACCGGACTTTGTTGCCATTCCGCGAGTGCCCAAAATTTTCAACCGTGTCATGTATGGTATCTGTTTACTCGGCGTAACATCCTCTTTTACTGTTGTCTTATTTTTTAACTCAAGAAACTTTTTTCCAAAAAAATCGCGCTTGAAAGACCGCTGCGCAAATACCATGTGACAAAAAGTATTGCAACTATCGCCATTTTATTCTCTAGGGTGTTTGAAAAAAATATATATATAATGTTTGGGGGTTCTAAGTAATTTTCTAGCAAAAAAAATGTTCTTAGCTAGTAACCAACAAATGTAAAAAGGGGGCCCGGTTGGTAAGTGGTGAACAAGTGATGAGTCATCAGTTGTCAGCAGGGTTCCCCACTGACAGCTGAATGTAAAACGAAAAAGAAAAAAGAATTTCCTGCTAAATAATTTGTGAAAAAAAACGACGTGGAGTCCTCCCCCAGGTACTGGTATGGATTTGGAGGGGACACCCCATGCCAAAATTTTAAAAAAAGAGCGCCCCCATGAACCATACAAGGCCACATGCCCTAAACATGGGGGGGGGCAGTGTTTTGGGCAGGGAGGCTCTGCCCCCCCCACCTCAAAGCACATTATCCCTGTGTTGATGGAGACAAGGGCTTCTTCTCCCACAACCCTGGCCGGTGGTTATGGAGGCCTGTGGGTGGAGCGTTATCGGAATCTTTAACAATGGGGCCCCCACCCCCCTATGTGAATGAGTATGGAGCACATTGTACCCCTACCCATTCACCAAAAACAACAGTGTAGTGTGACAAAAGACAAGAGACAGTTTTTGACAAGTCCTTTATTAAAAATGTCTTCTTCCCCCGCTTCTTCCCCAGCTTCTTCCTCTAGTCTTCTTCTTCTCCCGCTTCTTCCTCTGGTCTTTTTCTTCTTTCTTCAGTGCTCTTCTTCCTCTGAACCCCCTCCGACGCTGCGATAGAGCGGATGACATCATTCAGACACCTTGGCCCCTTGTGACATCATCGCCTGGAGCATGATGGGTCCGTGACATCACAAGGGGACTGGGTCTCATCCAATGGCCACCCTGTATAGTTATATATGAAATCTGCGAGATCTAAGCCGATATAAAGACGGAGAGCAGCATCGGAGGAGAGTCCCTTTTTTATTTTCAGTGGGTCGCCGACAGCGAAGGAAGAAGAACACCAGAGAAAGAAGTCCAGAGAAAGAAGAAGACCAGAGAAAGAAGAAGAAGACCGGCGGAAGAAGAGGAAGACCAGAGGAAGAAGAGGGGGAAGAAGAAGACCGGAGGAAGAAGAAGAAGAACGGAGTAAGAAGTGGGGAAATAAATAGACCGGAGGAAGAAGTGGGGGAAGAAGACCTTTTTAATAAAGGACTTGTCAAAAACTGTCTCTTGTCTTTTGTACCAGATACTCATTCACATAGGGAGGGCCGGTATCTGTGGCCCCCTTGTTAAAGGGGGCTTCCGGATTCCGATAAGCCCCATGCCCACAGACCCCCACCACCACAGGCCAGGGTTGTGGGGAAGAGGCCCTTGCCCCCATCAACATGGGGACAAGGTGCTTTGGGGTGGGGGGCATTTGCCACAGCTGCAATGCTTTGTGTACCAACCCCTCCAGCTGCCAAGTTAGGCTTTATGTTGGGAGGTCCAGTAGTGATAAAAACAAGGACCAACCTCCTGTTTTTACCATCCATTTGAAAAAGACCTTAGCTTCCATTCACACTATTGTGGAGCAATATCAGGAGTTGCGCATGTGTACATTTTTCATGTGTTGGGAAGCCCTATACACCTATACACCTAACAAACTTGGCAAAGGATCTTATGCTGCTTTTTGAGCATCACGCTTCATGTTTTCCCACAATTTTTGTAAAAAACATTAAATTGAGAAAGTACTGGGTATCAAAGAACTAAAAGGCACCACATCCCTCAATTAGGCAAAATCAAAATTGTTTCATCAGGTTGTTTTTCCTTTTCCTAATTGAATATCTATTCATAGGTGGGTTCTCTTAGGCTTTTACAAATGTTTGTTCTTGGTACCTATCACTTTTGGGTTTTTACCTAGATGTGCTTCTTCCTCTCCATTCAGGCCATATTTAATGGGAATCTTGGTTGTCCCCTCTGTGGTCATTGGATATCCCTCAAAAAGGATGTACCCATGTTTACAGACATTTGGTCCATTGGTGTATGAGTTGATCATTCTTCAGGTGAGAGGAGGGGGGCCCAGGTAGGGGGAGCGAATAGAGGCATGCATGCTTTATGAGTAAATTAAGTGTATCTATATATATTTTTGTTGTCAATAAGTTTGTTCTAATTGTATTATTTTGATTTGTAGTGATTATATAACAGTATCGTCAAAATATTCTCCTGAAGAAGCCTCTACATGGTGAAACATGTTGAGAATTGATGTAACTGTATTGCTTTTTCAATGACAATGACCAATTTCTGCAATATTTATTCATTGTAATTTTTAATGAATGTACCAATAAATTTTTAATAATTTTACAAATTCTTGTGTGTCGGCACCTTAACCACTTCAGCCCCGGAAGGATTTCCCACTTTAGGACCAGAGGACGTTTTGCAATTCAGCACTGCGTTGCTTTAACTGACAATTGTACGGTCGTGCGACGTTGTACCCAAAGGAAATTTGTTTCTTTTTTTCCCACAAATAGAGCTTTCTTTTGGTGGTATTTGATCACCTCTGCGTCATTACAGATCGCCGCTATAAACAAAAGAAGAGCGTCAATTTTGCAAAAAAACCCAAATTTCTTACTTTTTGCTAAAATACAAATCCAAAAAAAAAATATATAAAAAAACATTTTTTTTCCATTGGTTTTGGCCGATTTATATTCTTCCTCATATTATTGGTAAAAAAAAAATCGCAATCAACGTTTATTGATTGGTTTGCGCAAAAGTTGCCGCGTTTATGGACAATGAGAATTAATTTCTGGGGTTTTTAATTATTTATTTTTTTTACTAGTAATGGCAGCGATCTGGGATTTTTAGCGGTACTGCGATATTGCAGCGGACATGTCGGACCATTTTGACACTTTTTTGGGACCACTGGCATTTATACAGCCATCAGTGCTATAAAAATGCACTGATTACTGGCAGTGAAGGGGTTAACCTACAGGGGGCGCTCTAAGGGTTAACTGTGTCTAACTGTGTGTGGGCTGCCCTGGCTGGGGAAAGGGGATGATCATGGCTTCCATATAGAGGAAGCCTGTGATCACTGCCCTTCCCCCTCTATGAGAACGGAGATCCATGTTTACTTACACGGACCTCCGTTCTCTCACTGCGGGGGGGTCATTGCGGGTAGCCAGCGGCGATCGAGTCCGCCCTAACCGCTCCCTGGCCCCCCCGGACACAGTGAGCATGCGCTCACAGCACTAGTTATCTCAGGCACCGTCGTATGACGGCGGTTTACGATAACGAGCCACTGTGTCGCCGTCAGACTGCGGTCGGCAAGTGGTTAAAAGTGGTTAAAAGTCCCATGTCCTCCTCCAATTTTGATTTTGCAAAAAACATGCTTGTTGATTGGTGCATTTGGGTTGCCATTAACAATGAATTGCAGCAAAAGCCTGATACCTATTTTTTTTTAGTGTTTTGTGAATGCAAACAAAATCATTCCATTTTGTTTGCATTCACATTCTACACTACAACCCCTGGAAAAAAGTAGGGAATCACCACTCTTGGAAAATGTTTAATCAATTGTTTAATTGTGTAGAAAAAAACACAGACTTGCCTCAAAACTATTTTCATTTAACATTCCAACCTTCTGACTTTAACCAGTTGCTTACTGGACACTTAAACCCCCCTCCTGCCCAGACCAATTTTCGGCTTTCAGCGCTGTCATTTTGAATGACAATTGCGCGGTCATGTGACGTTGTACCCAAACAAAATTGATGTCCTTTTTTTCCCACAAATAGAGCTTTCTTTTGGTGGTATTTGATCACCTCTGCGGTTTTTATTTTTTGTGCTATAAATAAACAAAGAGCAACGATTTTGAAAAAAGAACAATATTTTTTACTTTTGCTCTAATAAATATCCAAAAAAAAAATATAAAAAAAAAAAATATTCATTGGGTTTGACCGATATATATTCTTCTACATATTTTTGGTAAAAAAATCACAATCGGGAGTGCGCATGCGCGGAGTTTCCGGGATGGCAGCCTAGACCCGGAGCTCCGTCTCACCTCGGCCGAACGGACCCCCCACGGACGAGCGGGGGCCAGAGAGACACCACAGAAGCCCCCCTAAAGGTCCCCTGACACCCAGGGAACAGGCCAGGATTCGCGCGGAGGGGTCGGGCCGCCGCATCGATCCCGCGCCGGACGTCTCAAGAAATCGAGGCCGCGGCTTCGGCCTATACGGCACTTCCCTGTCCTCCGACCGGGCGACCACTATAGTAGCCGGACAAGGTAACCCTGGGGGGGTCCCGCTGCCACCACCAGCGGACCTTTCGGGACCCATAAATCAATAACAGCCCCCACTACTATCCCACGGGAAGCACGGGGACCCGGGAACGGCAGCATTTTCCTAATAGAGGCTGCGGCTTGGGCCTACACTACAGGCCCTGGGACAACAAGCTGCATAAACAAGTAAGCCCTCTCTCCATCAACTCATCCCAGGACTCACAGGTAGTCCTTCAACCACCTATCGATCCCTGCAGCCAATCCAGGACATACAATATCCCTACGGAACCCTTCACATGTCTGGGTCTAACAATAAAAAGGAGGCACAACGAAAACTCCACTTTGGGGTACAAACTAAAGATCCCCACCACATGGCATCCAACGCCCCTGCTGACCCCCAGCCAGATCTAGAAGAATCCATTGCTGACCCTCCGGCTTCACAACCTACCACTTTTGTGGCCCAAGGGCTCCTTGAAGACTCTTCAGCAAAACAGCTCTCTTCTCTACCCTTAAGGGACCCTGCGTTGGAGAGAACTATGGCAGAACTGCTGAACTCTCCCCTCCTTCACTCCCCTGGAGGGCATTCCATGGTGGGACACTCTTCTACCCTCAGCACCCCTAATGGCCTTCTCCATGACCTCCCTTCCACTCCTAGCCCTCACCAGGGCCCAACGGAAATGCACTTACTACTCCAGAAGTTCTC
>BLSH010221723.1:473966-501709 GCA_018402905.1 Glandirana rugosa | reverse complement strand
CACACACACACACACACACACACACACACACACACACACACACACACACACACACACACACGTATCTCACAAAAGTCAGTACACCCCTCACATTTTTGTAGATATTTTATTATATCTTTTCATGTGACAGCACTGAAGAAATGACACTTTGCTACAATGTAAAGTAGTGAGTGTACAGCTTGTATAACAGTGTAAATTTGCTGTCCCCTCAAAATAACTCAACACACAGTCATTAATGTCTAAACCGCTGGCAACAAAAGTGAGTACACCCCTAAGTGAAAATGTCCAAATTGGGTCCAAAGTGTCAATATTTTGTGTGGCCACGATTATTTTCCAGCACTGCCTTAACCCTCTTGGGCATGGAGTTTACCAGAGCTTCACAGGTTGCCGCTGGAGTCCTCTTCCATTCTTCCATGATGACATCACAGAGCTGGTGGATGTTAGAGACCTTGCGCTCCTCCACCTTCCGTTTGAGGATGCCCCACAGATGCTCAATGCTCAGTCTCCGAAGGGAGGGGATCATGCTCTGCTTCAGTATGTCACAGTACATGTTGGCATTCATGGTTCCCTCAATGAACTGTAGCTCCACAGTGCCAGCAGCACTCATGCAGCCCCAGACCATGACACTCCCACCACCAGGCTTGACTATAGGCAAGACACACTTTTCTTTGTACTCCTCACCTGGTTGCCACCACACACGCTTGGCACCATCTGAACCAAATAAGTTTATCTTGGTCTCATCAGACCACAGGACATGGTTCCAGTAATCCATGTCCTTAGTGTGCTTGTCTTCAGCAAACTGTTTGTCTTTCTTGTGCATCATCTTTAGAAGAGTCTTCCTTCTAAGACAACAGCCATGCAGACGCAGTGTGCTGCTTATGGCCTGAGCCCTGACGGGCTGACCGCCCACCCCTTCAACCTCTGCAGCTGGCAGCACTCATATGACTATTTCCCAAAGACCACCTCTGGATATGACGCTGAGTGCGTGCACTCAACTCCTTTGGTCGACCATGGCGAGGCCTGTTCTGAGTGGAGCCTGTCCTTTTAAACCGCTGTATGGTCTTGGCTACCGTGCTGCAGCTCAGTTTCAGCGTCTTGGCAATCTTATAGCCTAGGCCATCTTTATGTAGAGAAACAATTCTTTTTTTCAGATCCTCAGCCAGTTCTTTGCCATGAGGTGCCATGTTGAACTTTCAGTGACCAGTATGAGAAAGTGAGAGCGATGACACCATATTTAACACAACTGCTCCCCATTCACCCCTGAGACCTTGTAACACTTACAAATCACATAACACTGGGCAGGGAAAATGGCTAATTGGGCCCAATTTGGACATTTTCACTTAGAGTGTACTCACTTTTGTTGCCAGCATCAAATTTACATGGTTAAACAAGCTGTACACTCACTACTTGACATTGTAGCAAAGTGTAATTTCTTCAGTGTTGTCACATGAAAAGATAAATATATATATATAATTTATATTGTGTCTGTGTGTATGTATATGTATATATATTTATATTTATATTGTACACTGATCAGCCAGAACATTATGGCCACTGACAAGCCATAAAACATTGTCTTGTTACAATGGCACCTGAAAGTGGGTGGGTTATATTAGGCAGCAAGTAAACATGTTGTCACTGAAGTCAATTGAAAGCAGAAAATATGGGCATTGAAGTTTCTTGCGTTTGGGCCTGTGTAGATGTAGACCAGTCAGAGTGCCCATGCTGACCCGTGTCCACAGCCAAAAGCACCTACAAATGGGCAAGTGAGCATCGTAACTGAGAAATGGAAGAAGCTGGCCTGCTCTGATGACTCACATCTTCTTTTACATCAAGTGGATGGCAGGGTGCATGTGCATTGCTTACCTCAGGAAACGATGGCATCAGGATGCAGTATGAGAAGGGAAGCTGGCGGAGGCAGTGTGATGCTTTTTGACAATGTTTTCCTGGGAAACCCCGGGTCCTGCCATTAATGTGGATGCTAGTTTGACATATACCATCTCCCTTAATATTGTTGCTGACCAAATACATCTATTTATGGAAATGGTATTCCGAAATGGCAGTGGCCTACTTCAGCAGGATAATGCGCCTTCCCATACTGCAAAAATAGTTCCAGAATGGTTTGAGGAACATGGCAATGAGTTTGAGGTGTTGACTTGGCCTCCAAATTCTCCAGATTTCCCATGGACGATTTGTCTGTTGCCCAATCCTGCGGAAATAATCAGACACTTGAGCTGTTTGTGACACGGTTTTACAAATATTCTTTTTTTTGCACAAAAAAAATCTTTCTTTTCTAAATAAAGGGACACTTTTTCAGCCAAGCTTTGGCTGATAAATGACACTTTATTGACACTTGTGTCATCCTATTGTAGAGATGACGGGAGTATTTTTGATGGGCTTGTTGAAGAAGATGACAAGGATAAAGCAAAAAGGTATATTACCCTATTTCTTTGCAATATAAAATCTGCTGATTACTGCACATGGTGGCTAGTGTCTCTTGGTTTGCTACTATTTAATACAACCTTTTTCTTTACCAATGTTTAAAGAAAATACTGTTGAACTCTGCTGCAGTCTGCCCCTAAAGACATTTTAATTTGAGCAAATGATAAAGTGTTAGGGTCCTTTCACGTGGGCTTGTCCGTGTACGGACTCCGCTTTGCTCAGCAGGGATTGCTCCGCTAATCCCCGCTGAACAGGCGGATGACAGATCCGTCTCCGATCACAGTGGACCTGTCAAAGCCCTGCTCTCCTCCTGTCCGTTTTCATCCGATCCGATTCTCCAGGCGGATGGAAAATAGGGTTTCCGGATCCGGAATTTCAAGGACAGGATTGGATCGGATATTGGCGGATGTCAGTGGACATGTCACCGCTGACATCCGCCGCTCCATAAGGTTGACTGGAGCGTCCAATCAGGTCCTCCTGAAAAACTGACAGGTGAACCTGATTGGAACTCCCGTGTGAAAGGGCCCTTAGGCTCCAAACTTTTGACTGAGGCTGGGTTCACACTAGTCCGATTCTCAGACCGACATGAGGAGCACAAGTCGCATTACGTCACAAAAACAATGATTCCCTATGAGAGCCATCTTAACTGCTCCGATTTGTGTTTTTCAAAGTTGGACCGACTTTGAAAAAGGTTCCTGTACTACTTTTGTCCGACTTTGATCCTACTTCAGCCCATTGAAAAGCATTGAAGTCGGATCAGTGTCTTCACTGATCCGACTTTGGCATGCGACTTGTGCTCTGGGGATTTTGAAGGGGAACTCCACGCCAAATTTAAAAAAAAAAACTGGCATGGAGTCCCCCTCCAGGAGCATACCAGGCCCTTTGGTCTGGTATGGATTTTAAGGGGGACCCCCACGCCAAAAAAAATGGCGTGGGGTCCCCCCCACAATCCATACCAGACCCTATCCGAGCACGCAGCCCGGGAGGCCAGGAAAGGAGGTGGGGACAAGCGAGTAGCTCCCCTCCTGGACCATACCAGGCCGCATGCCCTCAACATGGGGAGTATGGGTGCTTTGGGGCAGGGGGGGCTCTGCGCCCCCCACCCCAAAGCACCTTGTCCCCATGTTGATGAGGACAAGGTCTGCAGGCGGGGACTTATCGGAATCTGGAAGCCCCCTTTATCAAGGGGGCCCCCAGATGCCGGCCCCCCACCCTATGTAAATGAGTATGGGGTACATCGTACCCCTACCCATTTACCTGGAAAGAAATATGTACACAAAAAACCACACAGCTTTTTAAAATATTTTATTAAATCAGCTCTGGCGGTCTTCTCCCCTCTCTGGCTCTTCTTTCTTCGGCTCTTTTGCAGGGTCTTCCATCTTCTGAGGGGTCTTCTGTCTTCTCCGCTGGCGTCTTCTGCTCTTTTGCCGGTCTTCTCCGCTGTCCCCTTCCCTCTGTTCTTCTTCTTCCCATGTTGACACGACGCAAACTCCTTCACGAATGCCCTCTCCGCTCTGTGCCTTATATTGGCATGGGGCGTGGCCACCAGATGACATCACCCGGAGGCCCCGCCCCATATAATGTCACAGCATGTGACAACTCCGCCCCCATGCTGTGTCATCATATGGGGCGGGGCCTCCGGGTGATGTCATCTGGTGGCCACGCCCCATGCCAATATAAGGCACAGCACAGAGCGGAGAAGGGCATTCATGAAGGAGTTTGCGTCGTGTTAACATAAGAAGAAGAAGAACAGAGGGAAGGGGCCAGCGGAGTTGAGGGCACGCAGCCTAATATGGTCCAGGAGGGGGGGGGCACTCGCTTGTCCCCACCCCCTTTCCTGGCCTCCCGGGCTGCGTGCTCGGATAAGGGTCTGGTATGGATTGTGGGGCGGACCCCACGCCGTTTTTTTGGCGTGGGGGTCCCCCTTAAAATCCATACCAGACCAAAGGGCCTGGTATGCTCCTGGAGGGGGACCCCATGCCAGTTTATTTGTTAAATTTGGCGTGGAGTTCCCCTTCAAAATCCCCAGAGCACAAAGTGCCTGGCATTGTCGGGATCAAAGTCGGATCCCTGTTCACAGACAAACGGTCTGACTTTGACCCTATGTAGGACCGTAAATCGCACAGCAAAGTAGGATCAAAGTCGGACCGTTTTTTTGTCCGATAGTGTGAACCCAGCCTAAAACGTGCAGATGTTCTTATTTGTAATAGTGCTGTTCAGGCTACTTAAGCTGAACCAGCCAAATTTTGATCCGTGTGAGGCTGTACCCACTCCACAGGTGTAGATATAACAATCAAATTTGTTGAACAGGATTGTTAAAAAAAAAAAATGTTTTTTAATCAGCGGTTGCAGTTGCTTATCAGTGTATTCTGACGGCGAAGAGTCCCTGCTGTCAGAATACAATGGGGGTTGATTTTCTAAAACTGGAGAGTGCAAAATCTGGTGCAGCTCTGCGTTGTAGCCAATCCGCTTCTAATTTCAGCTTGTTCAATTAAACTTTGACAAAAGAACCTGGAAGCTAATTGGTTACTATGAACAGCTGGACCAGATTTTGCACTCTCCAGTTTTAGCAAATCAACCCCAATGTCTCAGCAAGGTGGATTCCTCTATCCACCCTGATTGTGTGGATGAAGAAATCTGTATTTCATCAATCTATGTCCAGCATTGGTCTACACATTTTTGGAAAAAAAAACAGCCAGTGGAACAGATTACTAAGATATTGCTGTTTGCAAGATTGGAGAATGTAAAGGTTCAGTTTTATTCCCATGTTTATAAGAAAATTATGTTTTTAATGATCACTATTCTGTGGCTATAATTAACATGCAATTGCAATCTAGTCTGATGTGAAATTTTGCACTTCTCTTTTACAGTAACAGTTGCGATCATTCACCGCTAAGCAAATAATGGCTTTCCAAGGATGAGATTAGCTGGGTCAAGGCTGGAAACTGTTTGTTCCTCTAATGTATAACTACACTAAATAGTCCCAGCCTTCATATTGCTTGCTCTTGCAGGTTTTAGCATTCTCTGTCTTTGCAAAGTCATAGCTTCTGTTCACTCCAAGGGTGCCCAACCTTTTGAAGAGCGAGGGCCACTAAAGTGACTTAGTAACTACTCTATGAGCGCTCCGATCCATCCAGATGGAAGGGACAGATCCCTTTGTTTTTTTTCTATTGGATTGGAGGTAGACGGTTGTAAACGGACAAAAATCTGTTTTACATTTGCCGCTCCATAGAGGTGAATTGAGGGTCTGATTGGGTTGGATTGATCGTGTGAAAGGGGCCTAAGGCTGCTTTCACACTGAAGTGTTGTGGTTTACCTGCACCGCACCTGTGGCTTTCCTGCGGGTTAGCTGCACTTTGTCATAGAATTCTATTATATCCTGCAGGTGTGGTGCATTTTCTAAAAGTGCACCAAACCCTCAGGTAAGAACAGAAGTCTATGGCTCAGTGCAGGTAACCCGCAGGTACACTGCAGCTGCGGATCAGTTTGAAAGCAGCCCGGTAACCACTGCAGAACAGATATGCCCATATACACACTGTGATTTTAGTATTAAACATACCTTTTAATAACAGCCTTCCATTCCCGTATCGCCAGCTGTTGCTGTCCCAGACCAGAGTGCACTTGGTATCACTCCATCTGTGACAGGAGGCAGCGCTATGCAGGAAGCATCGGGTTATGCGGCTCTGCTCCACAGCCGCTTGCTTCCTCTACTGCCGGCTTCATTCACAACACTGATTCTCTGGGATGGCGGATTGTGAACCCACGATCTGGGCTTGCCAACCAGCCATCCAAGAGCATTTGGTTACAGGCCACATGTTGTGCACCCCTGGTTTAGTCATTGCCAGTTCTTGGTAAATCTACCACAATGGGCACTTCTGATTGGTTCCTTGGGGCTTTAACACAGACTCTGAGTAGTCAATATTTTAGTTTCATAAACACAGAAGCATTTGTCTTGAAAAAATTGCTAACATTACCAACATATATAAACCTCTTTAGTTGTGAAAGCATTCACCTGTTTGGCTACTTAAGTAACATGTAACACAGGCGAAAAAAAAAATGCTTTTACATTTGACAGTTTTTTTTTTCAGTCTGTAATATCACCTCTGTTAGTCTACTGTGTATGGCTATGCACACATGGATGTTTACATTAGAATAGGGGCGGTAACCACTTGCCAACCATATAATCTTGATATATGGCAGCAAAGTGGCATGGCTGCATGGTATCACATACCCTAATATGTGATCCGACATTTCCGTGTCTGGGGCTCATGCACGTTGCCAGTGGCCCGCTCCCGGTGTGATTACACACAGGGGGAGCTGATCCGCAGGTACTGCAGACTCCATGTCAGCTGGCTATCTGAACAAGGCAGACTGCCATTCTGCCAGTACAGAAGACATGGATCCTGTGTTCCTGCTAAGCAGGGACATGAATCCATTCCTTCCCCTAGTACAAGCATCTCCCCCACAGTAAGAAAACACAACCTAGGCACAACGTTAAGTGTTTGATTGCCCCTGATGTTAACCCCTTCCCACCCAGTGACATTAGTACAGTGACAGTGCATACTTTTTAGCAGCGATCACTGTATTAGTGTCATTGGTCCCCCAAAAGTGTTCGATTTGTCCACCACAATATTGCAGTCCACTATAAGTCGCTGATCGCTACCATTAGTAGTAATAAAAAAAAAAAAAAAATCCCGTAATTTGCAGACACTATAACCTTTGCACAAACCAATCAATATACGCTTATTGGGATTTTTTACCAACAATATGTAGCAGAATACATATTGGCCTAAATTGATGAAGCAATTAGGTTTTTTTTTTTTTATTGGAAGTGTTTTATAGCAGAAAATTATATATATATATATATCATTTTTATTTTTTTCAAAATTGTCGGTCTGTTTTTGTTTATAGCGCAAAAAAAACTGAGGTGATCAAATACCACCTAAGGATATCTCTGTTTGTGGGAGATAAAGGACATCAATTTTATTGGTATACAGGGTCGCACAGCTGCACACTTATCCGTTAAAGCAATGCAGTGCCGTATGGTCTTGAAGAGGGGTAAATCTTCCAGAGGGCAAGTGGTTAAAAAGAAAATGCACCACCAGCACGTTCAGGAGAGGAGCTTTTGGGCAGAAAAAATACTGGACACATGTAAACTCTTAAGCGTGCCGACAGTCATTCCTTTCGATAGCCAGAATAAATAAGTATACCACTCAATGGAATCCATGATCTGTCAAACACTTTATGCACGTAAACACACGTGCAGCACCCGGTTTTAGGAGCCTTTTTAAGCTTCCTTTTTTCTGCCAGGACCAAAGGTGTCCAGGGGAGATTTAAAAAACATCCTTGTCTACATGAGGCCTAAATGGCAAATGTGACAGTAGGACTCAATTCACAATTTCCACATAACTGTAATTTTCAAATCACGTTAGACTGAACATAACTTACACTTTTTTGAAAAGAAAGATCCTGGTCCTTGTGTAAACTTTGTGAATTGAGCCTATTCTGAGACTATCAGAACTGGAGCAGACAGAATCTGGAGCAGCTGTGCATGACAGCTTCTATCTTAACCACTTCAGCCCCGGAAGGATTTACCCCCTTAATGACCAGGCTGTTTTTTATGATACGGCACTGCGTTACTTTAACCGAAAATTGCGTAGTCGTGCGATGCTGTACCCAAATAAAATTGATATCCTTTTTTTTCCCCACAAATAGATCTTTCTTTTGGTGGTATTTGATCGCCTCTGCGGTTTTTATTTTTTGCGCTATAAACAAAAAAAGACTGACAATTTTGAAAAAAAAACAATATTTTTTACTTTTTGTTATAATACATATCCAATAAAAAACTAATGTGTTCATCAGTTTAGGCCAATATGCATTCTACATATTTGTAGTAGAAAAAAATCCCAATAAGCGTATATTGATTGGTTTGCGCAAAAGTTATAACGTCTACAAAATAGGAGATAGATTTAGGGACTTTTACATTTTTTAAAATTGTTTTACTGGTAAGGGCGGTGATCAGTGATTTTTAGTGGGACTGCGACATTGCGGCGGACAAATCTTACCCTAAGTGACAGTTTTTGGGAACCAGTGACACCAATACAGTGATATAAAAATGCACTGATCACTGTATAAATGACATTGGCAAGGAAGGGGTTAACACCAGAGGCGATCAAAGGGTTAAGTGTGTCCTAGGGAGGTGCTTTCTAACTGTAGGGGGAGTGGACTGACTGGGAGTACAGAGAGATCGCTGTTCCTGATCACTAGTAACAGACGCTCTCTGTCTACTCCCCTGTCAGAACGGGGATCCGCCTTGTTTACATAGGCAGATCCCTGTTCTGCCTCTCTGTGGAGTGGACGCTGGCCATGCGCACCGGCTCCGGGGCTGTGCCGTGGGCCCACTGCATTGATTACACAAAGCGCCATACCGGTACGGCGATTCATACAATAGTCGCCTTGTCACAGTACATCTGCGGCGGTTGATCGGGAAGTGGTTAAAGTGGATGTAAACCCTCACATATACCCAGTGAAGTGAACAGCCTCATATGATACTCGGAGATGAAACAAATCTCCCTACATAAGTTTTACATGTATATCTGCTGTCTTCAGCTTTAAATATTCTTTAGAAAGTTCAGATCGTGTTAGGAGATTTTCTCTTCCTGTTTTAACACTGCAGTGAAGCCTGAGCATACAGCCAAGATAGCTGATTGGAGGAAAGGCACACAACCCTCTCCTCATAGGTAGAGACTTTCAGATCTGTTCATTGAATAGTTCAGCACTGTGCTAATTTATTTATAGCTACCTCCCCAATACAAAACTCAGGCTGTTTTCATCACATGTGATTGAGAACTTCTCAGAAGTTATGAGGCTGATAACAGAAGAATGGAGCAGGAGACAGCTACGGGACATAGTGCTTTGAAGAGAGATAATAAAACACTGCAGATCTATGTTCCCAGCTCAAATTTCATGAATCGGGTTTACATCCACTTTGAAGCTGATCTTTAGGTTTTGTTTAACTTTGCTAATGCCTTGTACACACGGTGCAACTGTTGTACAAACGCACGTTCAACAATCGGCTGTTGGCGGTTGTGTCTAGCGTACTGACATGAGTCAAGTAATCGGCCAACAAAAACGTAGTGACCTGTTACGAGCGTATAACAAGGAAATTCAGGTAAATGTGATTTGTGAATTAGGAGCACATGTTACATTACCGAACACTTCCTGCATTAGGATGATGCGCATTTGCAATTTCAACTTTTGTTGGCCCAACTTCTGTACACACGAGTCAACAGTCGTACAACAGTTTGTTGGCCAACACGAGTTTTCTAGTTTGCTCAGCCAACTTCTGTTGTACGACCGTTGAACATCGGCTATTGTAATCGCGCATACTAATGGATTATCGTACAACAAGCTGTTGTACGACCGTTGTTGTACGGCAGTTGCACCATGTGTACAGGCCATTAACGTTCCCTGGAAGGGCTTTATAAACAGTATGTAGCCTCCCCTGCATATAGAATACAGCTCTGTGTTCCAGCAGCAAGACGACAACTTCATGCCCCATTCCTGGAACAAAATTGAGTCGGGCTGAGTTCTGCTCAGCCATTCAGAGGAAGCTTTGTATTCTATGAATGAATGCAAAGCTTCCTCTGATTGGCTGAGGTGGAAAGGTGTCAGCCAGTCAGAGGAAGCTTTGGATTGATACATAAACGGTGATTTGAGGTGGCTAGTTACAAAACAGTGTTGAGCAGGGTTCAGTGGTCATCCGCCAGTAACAGCAGACTTTAATCACAGCTGATACGAAGTAGCGTTGACAGTATTTGCAAGAATATTTCAAATTTGGATTTGTAGTTTGCTTTCAATAAAACCACACCTATGTGCCTAGTATGTGACAAGATATTTAGTAATGACGCCATGAAGCCTTCAATCTGAAACCTGGTTTTCATATAAGTATTTGGGGTCAATGAGCAATCTGAAATTACTTGAAATGGTTGATGGAGTAGAGGACCCCTATTATATCCTCCATTAATTTTATTCTCGCAAAGAAAAGCCCACACTCTGTTTTTTACTCAGACTATAATTTATTGTATTTCACTTACAGAGTGTCTCGGAACAAATCAGAGAAGAAGCGCAGAGACCAGTTCAATGTTCTCATTAAGGAACTTGGCTCTATGCTGCCCGGCAATGCGAGGAAGATGGATAAATCCACAGTGCTACAGAAAAGCATTGACTTCCTGCGCAAACACAAAGGTATGTGTGTGATCTGTGTTATATTGTCAGTGATTTCTTCCAGAGTGCAAGAAACCAGGAACCTCTTCCTGCTTTTCTTTCAAAGAATCCATGCTATATCTGCTGATTGTACTTCCTACCACATATCCCGGCAAACAAGTGTATCTTCACATGTGTGTTTAGTATTAACGTTCATACTTTTTATCTACAGAAATTAGTGCTCAGTCTGATGCTAGTGAGATTCGACAAGACTGGAAGCCAGCTTTCCTTAGTAATGAGGAATTTACACAGCTCATGTTGGAGGTAAGTAAGAGTGAAATTTTTGTGTCTTTGCTTTTAATCCTGCAACAGCTAAAAATGTATATGGCGTTGAGGGCCTTAGGTTTTGAGAATGGAGAAAAAAAAATACACATGCTTACCCAGTGCAAGAATGGTAAAAGTATGTTTACCCTTTGATTTTAGGCCCTGGATGGATTTTTCTTGGCTGTTATGACAGATGGAAACATAATCTATGTGTCAGAGAGTGTCACTCCCTTACTTGAACACTTACCTGTAAGTAAAATACAAATAATTTTATTTTGTGCCAAACGGTGTGGGATTCTGCTTTCCGTGAAAGACTCCCTGCTACAAAGGTCAAAGAAGTATTTTTCTGGAAATGGGTTAAAAGCATAGAAAAGAGAATAGTTATTACCACAACACAAGGACAAATTAATTTTGGTGAAGTTGACCTTTATGGCTCATTCAGACTTATGTGTTGTGAGAACCTTGTGTTAAAATGTGTGTTTTAGCGTGCTCGAACGCATGTGTCCAAATGAGGTGCATTGCGGTGCCATTAATTGTGAATGACCGACAACACACAATACAGTAGTGGCTAACACACTTGCATGGTAGCACACCACAACACACATATGAGCTGTGGTGTGTTGGCAAAAAACAATCAGGTGAGTTTTGTGGTGAACAATACATGGTAATTTGAGAAATAAAACACAGCAATGGACCATAATGCTGTTAGTCCAGCTTTAGAATTGAAAATATTTTGTATTATTTTTAATAATTGAATACATGCTACAGATATAAAGTGGTAGGTGATAATAAATCTATATGTCCACTCAGTGGCTATCGCCCACAGTGGAATACCACATATTAAATAACATAGCATAGTTACTAACAAAGACAAGTGAGGATTACTTTACTTTGTCAGAGAAAAAAAAAGAAAACCACTTTTAAGTATAGAAAAAATTTGTTCCATTGTATTTTCAAAGTTAAGAAGATTGAGGAAGAATGAGATAAGAAAGGATAGAAGCATATAGAGGAGTAAAGAAGTAGATCAGTAGAGGAAAGTGAGGGAGGGTAAAGCAAGGAGGGGGGGGGGGGGGTCTGCTGGGAGGTCCTGGCCCTGCGGGATTGCCCGTCTAACCAATACGAGACTTTCTATCTGTCCGATACTGGGGCTTGTCCTGGGCCTAGAAGGTTGGTGAGAGTATCAGAGGCGGAAAAGTGAAGCCAGATCGACCATAGAACCCTATATTTGTCTAATGTATTGTTGTCCATCGCTAGTCTCTCCTCAATTCTCATAATGTCATTCATAGTGGATACCCAATGGACTAGGGGAGGAGTAGTAGAAGATTTGCAGTATAATGGGATGATTTGTCTGGCAGCTGATAAGAGAAACCAGAGGAGGCATTTCTTCTGGGAAACTTAAGAGCCAGGAAGGATAGATAGTAGAGCAATCTTAGGCAAGGGAGTTAAGGATTCATCATATAAATGATTATAAACCTGAAATATTTGGTTCCAAAAGGGACGTATTTTCTCACACTCCCACCAGACATGTAGGTACATTCCGAGAGTCTCTCCGTAATGCCAGCATTCTGCTGGAGTGTCAGGAAAGATTCTATGGAGGGTCCAGGGGTCCCTATACACATTCTCTTGTGAGTGACAGGATATAGAGGATTTATAGGTGAAATGAAAAGCTGTTTGCCACTCTTCCCCTGAGGCTTCAATCCCCATGTCCCTCGACCACAACCTAGTATACGTCGGTAGTTCTGTATGTGTGATAGCCTGGAGCAGGTCGTATAGTGAGGACAGCAAATGTCTGGGCGTTTCTTGTAGAGTGCTTAAGCGTTCAAATTCTGTGAGGGGGCAGTGTGTTTGAGAGGAATGAAAAAGTTGTTTCGTAAAAGCAATCATATGTATAGACGTCAGCCAATTGCAGGGACCGGTCTGGACCACTGGGGTACCAGACTGAGGGTGTATGAAATCATGGGCCTGAGGCCATGAGGATCGTTGGAATGAGTCTACTGTGTGGGCTCCCACACCCTGAGAGAAGGCAGGATTGTCGAATAGTGACGTTAGGGGCGATGGATCGGAGGATAAAGTAGAGCAAAGTCCTCTTCTATACCATAAATTCAAGGCAGCTAAAGTTAAGGGTGAGGAAGAATGCAGGTGAGGTAAGGCCCTCTTGTAGCCCCATAACAAGGCTCTGAGGTCTACGGGGGCTAGGTCTTTTTCGACCATCACCGAGGCTTTACGTATGGGGCGGGGGAACCATTCCAGTATACGGGCCATGATCGTGGTTTTATGGTATATTTTGAAATCTGGAAGTCCTGTACCCCCCTGGAGTTTCAGGAGTGTTAACAATTTTAGGAAGTCAATGGAGAGTGAACGGAGGAAGGCAAAATACGATTTGGGTATCAGGACCAGTATGGTTTGGAAAAAGTACAATAATTTGGGCAAGATGTCCATTTTAAGAGTATTGATGCAACCAAACCATGGCAAATAGAACCCCCCCCCCCCCCCCCCCAGGCCTCTAGATCCTTTCTAATACGTGAAAGAATAGGAATGTAGTTTAGTGAGTAGAGGTTAGGTTGGCAGGGATAGAGACCCCTAAATATGAAATGTATTTGTGTTTCCATTGGAAGGAGTAATTTGAGTGGAGGGAAGATAGTCTGGGAGTGGGTAAAGATAAATTACGAGCCTCCGTCTTGGACATGTTTAATTTAAAATTGCTGAAGGTCCCGAAACGCCCAAATTTCCGAAAGAAGAGAGGGTAGGGTTGTATGAGGTTGTCGTACATATACCAAGAGGTCGTCTGCGTAGAGGGATAATTTATGGTGAGCAGATGGGGTAGGGATACCCTGAAGAGAGTCATTCTGTCGGCTGGCACACGCCAGGAGTTCGATAACTATAACAAAAAGAAGCGGGGAGAGGGGACACCCCTGGCGAGTGCCATTCGAAATGTCAAAGGGCTCTGAGGAGAGACCATTAACTAGTACTGAGGCGCAAGATCCAGAGTAGAGTGACATCACTTTGGATATATACTTCCGGCCCAGGCCTAGCTGTTCTAGGGAGAGACGAAAAAAGCGCTAATTCACCCTATCAAACGCTTTCTCAGCGTTGAAAGATAGCATGCCTTCAGGTGGTGTCGTTGGATGTAAGATATAAGATGTATTGTTTTGGTTATGTTGTCCCTGGCCTCGCGTTCAGGGACAAAACCAACCTGGTCCTTATGGATAACTTTGGGCAGAAGAGGGGACAGGTGGTTGGCTAGGACTTTGGCAAAAAGTTTTAAATCTATGTTTAAAAGTGATATGGGACGGTAACTGCCACATTGAGAGGGATCCTTTCCTGGTTTCAAGAGAAGGGAGACATTAGCGGATAGGAGGCTCCTGGAGGGGAGCGTAGTATCGTCTATGTAATTGAATGCCCGAGTTAGGAGCGGTGCTAGGAGGGGAGCAAAGGTTTTATAAAACCTGGGAGTGTAACCATCTGGGCCGGGACATTTTCCTAGTTTTAAAGCTTTGATCGCACTTAAGAATTCGGGGATGGAGAGGGGTTTGTCTAAGTCCACTGCATCTAGCGGGTCAATTTCTGGAAGTGCCGTCTCTGCAATATAGGTCTGCATATCATCCAGGTGTGGGGAAGTAGAGGTGTGTAGAATGATGGGGTAGGTTATACAGATAAGAGTAATATTGTCGGAAAGAAGCCGCTATGCCGCTTGTGTGATGGATCTTATCCTGGTTAGGTCGGGTTATGAACGGGATGGAGTGATGAGGAGGCTGTGGGTGGAGAAATCTGGCAAGGTGTTGGCCACACTTGTTAGCTAAAGAATAGTGATGGGTTTGTGCCTTATCTCGTGTGATTAGTAAGTGAGAGTCTAGAATCTGAAGCAGGTCTCGACGTGCATTGGATAGTTCAACGAAAGTGGATGGTGCCAGGTCTCCTTTGGTTCGTGTTCGGTGATTCGGGATAATAATCTGCGTATATCGTCCGTTTTAATCTTTTTCAGTCTGGCTCCATGTTGAATAAGAACTCCATGTATGACACACTTCAAGGCTTCCCACTGTGTTAGTGGTGTATTTGTGTCTGATGCATGGTCAGCTATAAAATTCTGTATCGCTTTGGAGATTTCAGCTACGCATACAGAGTCTCACAGTAGGTTGTCATTTAGCCTCCATGAGGCTCCCACACAGGATCTAGGGGGGCGTTCTAGGGAAAGGAGAACCGGGGCATGGTTGGACTAAAGGATGTGTCCTATAGAGCAGGCCTCGACAAACCCCAGGCGCCAGGTCGACATGGCGACCAGAAATCGCGTCCTGGCGAGTGACTGCCGTTCCTGCTCTCCCCATGTTAAAACAGCGTGTCAGATTCAGTGAGAGCCGAGAGTTCTCTGCTTAATCTAACAGCTGTTACACTTGGCTGCTGCCCGGGATATTTGTTTCTACTTAGAATGAAGAAAAGTAACAAACAGGCTGCCTGGAATAGTTGTTGAGAGTTAGAAGAATAAACACAACAATGTATCTTCTTCTTTCCAAGCAATGTTCTCCGGGTTATCAGGAAAGTTTAACCATTTATAGACTAAACCCTTTCTCACATTAGTGGCTTACAATGAAATATCCAGTATTTTCTGCTAGAAAATGACTTGGAACCCCCAAACATTATATATTATTTTTTTAGCAGAGACCCTATAGAATAAAATGGCGGTTGCTGCAATATTTTATGTCAAATGGTATTTGCGCAGCGGTCTTTCAAGCGCAATTGTTTGGAAACAAATACACATTTAATGAATAAAAAAAAAACTAAACAGTAAAGTTAGCCCATTATTTTTTTGTATAATATGAAAGTTGATGTTACACCACGAGAAACGTGACCTTTATTCTAAGCAACAAAATTGTGATCAAGCTCTGTGTACCATCAACAATTACCACTCTATGTGCAGCTGGGCTCCAGTATTTCATGGTGACCGGAAACCCACCAGAGCAATGAAAAGTCACTGTGGGGGGCACACATGTAGGCAGGAAGTGGCTGCAAAGAGGCAGCAGAAGATCAGCAGCGCTAGAATACTTTTCACCTTTTTTTTTTGTATTTTATTTACAATGTCACTAAGGCTTTGTTTAGATGTGCAAGTCGGGTGGTAATAATAGTCGGGTGCAGTAGAGATGTTTTTGCCACCCTTAAGCTCCATTAGGCAGCAGATGAGAGGGCATAATAAGGAGTTTCCCCCATAACAGATTTTTTGGTGTCACTCTTTCTGGCCAGCCTATAACCCTGATGTAATGGTGGAGTTATTGACTGGCTGCTCTGCTGTGAGTAAGTTAGGGTTAGGGGCGCAAATTACTTGTCTTACCCCTGGTGCTGACAACCCCACACTACGCTATAAAAAACTGGCTCCTAACTTTTTTAGCCGGCTCCTAGATTCAAGGCAAATTTGTCAAGCCCTGCTATAGAGGACTGTATTGGGGAATCAAGTAGAGATTGGGAAATCAAGAAGTAGTCCAGCCTGCTGTAGGAATTGTGTGCTTAGGAGAAGTGACTATAATCACGCTCTCTAGGGTGTTGTACTCGCCAGACATCTACCAGACGTGCCTCATGAAATAGGGATTTGATACATGTTAGGGAGGATGTAGAGCTAGAGGACTTACCTGATGAGGTGTCTACAGGCGGTGAGAAGGCCACATTAAGATTCCCCCCCCACAATAATGCGAGGACCCCGAAGGAGAGTAGTCTGGTGAGGGTGCTAGAGAGAAACTCAGTTTGATGTTGGGAACATAAATATTCGCTACTGTAAAAAGAAAATCATTTAGTTTCAGTTTAAGAAATATGCATCTCCCCGCCTCGTCAATAAGAGCATCTAGTACATCTGGTTTAAAAGTTTTGTGAAAAGCAATATACGCCCCTTTTGTTTTAGAGAGTGGATTGGAGCTATGAAACCACTTGTGATAAAATCTATTCCGTATGTCGGGGATGGAGTTGGTGCGGAAGTGAGTTTCCTGTAGCATTAAAATATTAGATCTCAATTTATGGAAATGGTATAATACCTGGCTCCGCTTCTCAGGCACATTAAAGCCCCTACAGTTAAAGGAAGCTACGTTAATCGGACACATGAGAGCCATGAGGTACATAAATGTAAGGTATAACACACACTGGGTGGCATCCAGGGCAAAAGTATCCAACAGGTTGAAACGTTGCAGCAGACCGGGGGGGGGAGAGGGAATATAGGGGGGTAAAGAGAGAGAGAAGAACGAGAGAGAGAGAGAGAGAGAAGGAGGAAAAGAAAACAATAAATGGAGAGGAATATTCGGGTCTCGGCTGCCAAGATCCCATTGAGTAGAAATGCGGAAGTTAGCTTAGATAGGAATAGTGGAGGTCGAGACCGTCAAACACTTGGAAACCAGTTAAGACGGCCACTAGGTGGCTCCACAACAGTAAGTATAACAACATAGTATGGTGAAAATATAACATTTTAACACAACAAATCATGCCTGAAGGGCACTCTGGCGACCTAGTGGGGGCCGAGGAGGTCGCACAAAGCGGCTCCCGGGACCTCATTCCGCAGGTTAGGGAATCCCTGGGACTTGGTGGTCAGGCCAAATCATAACACTGTTAAATAAAGTGATCGAAATGGGGCGCAAAATGAGTTACATGTCTTGAGGGGAGGTAGCCCCAAATCATCCAGTTCCAATATGGGAAAGGCTGTGAGACAGCGGGGGTGGAGTCTTATTTGGTATTATCCAAAGAAGTCGAGATTAAACGGGACTCCCGCCTCCAGTGATGGTCAAACTTTATGCTGAGCATTAAAAAGGAGAAAACAAACTTGGATAAAACATAAAGTGGGGGAAACAGAATCACTCTGCTCTTAATGCAGAGCAGTGATATCAAAAGGAAATGGACAAATCAGAGGAATTGGGTACTGTTCAGTCATTGGGATCCTTGCAGGACGATGATCTTGAGCGGCATTTGCGTCCTTGGGTTTGTCATTGTGGTAGGAATGGAAGGCCGGGAGTGGCCGGTTTGAATGGCCAGTCGGGCAAAGAAACCTGTGGGAGTCAGAGTGCTTAAAAATGTAGGAAGATCGCCCAATGTGCGGAAAATGGCAGTTTTCCCCTCGTGACGGACTCTGAGATGAAAAGGAAAGCGCTATTGGTATTTTATATGGCGAGACTGCAGGAGCTGTGTCAATGGTTTTAAGAGCTTTCCGCATCGCCAGGGTTTGGCACGACAAGTCTGGGAGGAGCATCACAGGAGTCTTGTTTAAAAGGATAGTATCCTGGGTGCTGGCAGCCCTCATGATTGCATCTTTGATTTTAAAAAAATGTACTCTGCATAAGGTGTCTCTGACCAAGGTTGGCTCAGGAGATTTGGGACCGGCGGTCCTGTGGACCCAGTCAATTTCAATTAGCGTTTCTTTGGGTTGTTGCAAGACCTGGTTAAAGATGGCTGTCACTGCTGCAGCTAAGTCTTTTGGTTCCACCGACTCAGGAATGGCGCGGATGCAAATGTTATTGCGGCCGTTGCAATTTTCTATGTTGTCTTGTTGATAAGATAGTTGTTGTAGCATCACAGTGTGAGTATTCAGGATTTCTTTGTGGGATTGAACAGAGGACCGGAGGCCGTCCGTAGTGGCTTCTATATCTTCAAAACGGACCCCAATGTCCCTTTTAAGATCAGAGATCTCTTGTTTATATGTTTTTCGATCCTCTTAACGTAGTGTTCAAAGTCAGTTTTAGTGGGGAGAGATCTGATATAGCTGTGTAAGGATCTCATTTGGGTTTCTAAGTCCCAACCTTCACCTGAGCCCAGGGAGGTATTGGAGTGACTCCTGTAGCACCTGGAGGGGTGATCAGAGCCCTCTGGAAAGGTGAGTCTGTAGCGGTAGCTCCCCTGTGTATCCATGGCTGAATCTGAGCGTGTAGGGGATGGGGGCGCTGACGTCATTTTAGAATCCGGTTGACGATGAGCTGCAGCTGCTGAGCGGGTGAAGAACTGTCCCAGGTCACCCCCTTGACGTGCTCCCCCGGAGCCCTTCTGTCCCTTGGGTTTGTCTTTCCCCATATTTGACAAGTGGGCAAGAGATGGCCGTGTTTTAAAGTCCTACAGAGTTGCGGAACTCGGGAGCCGATGGCTGCGCCCTCAAAGCTCCATGCGGTCAACTAGGCCCCGATAAACTGCTGTTTGTTAGAAAGAAAGAAAAAAAAAAGGGGGGGGTGTGTTGGTTGGGTTATGTCCAGAGCAAGATTGCTAAAAGTTCAGTAAAGGACAGGATCTTGGAGCTCCGTATGCCCTGGGGATAGTGTGTAGTATGGGTTTAGGCACAGTGGACACGTGAAGGCCTCGGGGGTGGAGCAAGATGGCCACTGTTTGTAGGTGATAGGTGATATGGATCTCCCTTCACCGTCTGGCTGGCAATAGTCACTGAGGAGGCTGGGGGGGGGGGTGTGTATCTGGGAGATATTGAGTTGATGATAAGGGGACCAGAGAGTTGCAGCCTCATGGGGGCCGGGTGGAGAAAGATGGCCGCCGGACCTTTTGCCTAGGCCAACTCCGCAGCCTGGCTTGCTGGGATGGGCAGGGGGGTCTCACTGCATGTAGGCAGCCTTCGGGCTGCTGGTGGTGACGATGTGTCCGATTGTATAGCAAGCCGCTGCCAATTACTGTCAACAGCAGGGGCGAGTCCATAATCAAGCCGCCTTTTCTCTTCCGTTCACTGACAGACGCAGCCTTCTTATGACACATGGGGTTATGCTCATCCTACTAGGAGTAGCCTAGGCAAAACAAACAAAAGTGTAGGTTGGCCCCTCCCAGGGGGCTGTCCTCACCTTAGCATATAATCCCCCTGCTCTGTACAGCACATCAGTTTTTATTTGCCTAGTGGAAGGAGTAGACCTGGTTCCCTATGGGAGCAGCGGTCTCCTGAAGATTCATCTAAGGAAGACTGCTATCAAGAAGCTGGCTGGTGGTATAGAGGATATCTCGAATCCTAGTCTTTACCCAGTCCGGCCAACACTATGCGAACCCCCTTAGGGGGGCCCACCGCATAGCGCCCGTTCCGTGCGGGCGGCCAGTGGCTAAAACCCACTAGAGCCCAGTGACTGGTTGACCTGTCCAGTGGCCTGGCCAGCAGCATGCCTTCTTGCGGGGAGGTAGGTCTGCTCCGGGTGGCTACCCGCTGCGCCCGTCGGATTGGTGAGTGAACCCCTCTTCCGCCCTAGAGGCATGGAGAGTGGGCACCTGGGCAGCTCTGTGGTGGTCAGCCGGTGGGGGTCTGTTAGAGGCTCCCCCCCTCAATCCCCCGCAGGCACCTTTGCACTAACCATTCGAATCTGCACCGATCGTCCGGAGCAATGTGTTAGGTGGGTCATCGCCATTGGATTTTGGAGCACCGCTCGTTCGTGGCCGACCGCACGTGTGTAATGGCAGCGTCCATTGTTTGAGAACCATGTGGTTTCCAGCCTGCTCTCTGGTGGCCTCCAGTGGTCGATTGGGAGAACTGCAGTCCTTGTGCAGGAAGTCTTTAAAAACGGGTGTGGGCTTCCGGTTTTTGCTTGGACAGCATGGCTGACACACAGTAACAAGCTCCTGGCGTGCAGCAGTTCGTGGGCATTGCTCTTCGGTTGGAGTGCTGAGGCATCAAAGAGCAAGTATATCTGGCGCTTCCTGGGTGCTGGTAGCGGTGGGTGTAATCCGCCCGGGTCTCCCTGGCGGATTTGTGGGGTAGAGGTGGTGGTTACACAGCGGGGGTGCCGGGCTGAGATGTCAGAGGCCGGCAATTCTATGGCAGGGGTACCTGCAGATCTACAGTCCACCCCAGGAGCTTTTGTGACCTTGGAACAGCTGAGGGCGGTGTTTGGGGAGTTCCTCCCCCGGACAGGGGTGCCCGTTCCGAGGGGCCCTCAGAAGCGCCCACCCCCCCTCTTTCCTTAGGGGAGGATTCAGATCTAGAAAGTGCTTCAGTGGTCACACCTGTGGATATTCGTGACTCTATGCGACTGGACCAAACGGGAGTCGCATGAGTCCGCATCATCCCCTTGGAGGGGTCGCCATCCTTTAAAGGGGCGGCCGATCGCCGCACAGAGACAGTGTCTAAAGCACTATTCTTGTTGGCTGGTTCAGCCATGCGGCCATCGCTAGTGACTGCTATGGCGGCACAGTCTCTTCGTGAGCACGCTGCCGCACTGCACACTAGTTTGTCTGGTGAATGTGCACAGGCTGAAGTACAGCGAGTGCAACATTTGGAAGAGGGTCTCCGCTACATATGCCATGCTGCTTTGGATCTTCTCCCCATATTGTCAAAAATGTCTGTTTGTTCAATTGTTATCAGGCGGGTGCTGTGGCTCCGCTCTTGGTCGGGCGACCAGGCTTCAGAGAAAGCTCTGGCAGACCTGCCCTTTCAGGGAGGAGGGCGCCTGTTTGGCCCACAGTTGGATAAAATTATTAAGGATTTCACGGGAGGGAAGAGTACTTTCCTTCCAGAGCCGAATCGACGAGATCGTCGTCGTAGGCAGGGTCCTGTCTCTTCTGGTCAGAAGAAGTTTTTTCGGGCGCCCGGCCCAGCGGGCAAGGCTGGGAAGCCGTTCAAGGGCCACAGCAAGAGGCCCTGGCAGCGTAAGTCCGAAAAAGCGGAGGACAAGTCTGCCTCCGCATGATGGGTTGCCCCCACCCACCTCACAGGTAGGGGGCCGGTTTCTGGGGGTTGCAAGCAGCTCTCTGCCCCCAGAAAAGTCCTTCCCCTCAAACTTGAGGCTCTCGCAGGAGCGTCGGGGGGCGCTTCTAGGCGCCGGCCAGGTGCTCAGCAGTCAGAAGTCATCATTAACGCTGGCTTGCCGGCTGGAGTACCTAGGTCTGTTTCCGGACACGGTACAGACAGGGGTGTTCCTAATACCAAGCAAGCGTCTAACGCTTCAGGCTGGGCGAACCCTGTGATCACACCAGTGGTTCTCCTTACGGTTCTGTATACAGGTGTTGGGGCTCAGGGTGTCGACTTGAGAAGCGATACCTTACGCCTAGAACACTCGGCTCCTGCGAGAGGCAATGTTGTCGCGGTGGGACAAATCTCCTCTATCCCTGGACAGGCCGATCAGGTCGGAGTTTCAGTCCCGGGAACCCTTGGTTTGGGGGATTCAGGTTCCGGCCCTAAAGGGGGGGAGAAGTTGTCCTCCCCTCAATTGGTCGATGTAGGTACCGGAACTGAGAGCGAGCAGGCTTTACCTGTCCCGTTGGACAGAGAGGCTGCGCTGCCCGGTTCTGGTTCAGTCGGTCAATGCCACGGAGGTGACGTAGGTAAACCATTAGGGCGGAACAAGAAGCACAGCAACAGCCGCGGACTCGGCTCTGATCCTTCGGGGGGCAGTGCTTCACAGGCCTCGGGGTCAGTATCGGTTGCTGTACATTTTTCCTCCTCTAGGGGCTCTACCGCGGGTTGTACGTGGGGTAGAGGCGGGGGGGAATCCCGACAATTCTGGTAGCTCCGGATTGGCTCCGGCATCCTTGGTACGCCGACGTAGTACAGAGGGTGGCAGAGGCTCCGTGGCATCTTCCTCTTCGCGGGGACCTACTGGCTCAGGGGCCCATCCGGCGCCCTGCTTTACTCTTGCTGGCTTTGACGGCTTGGCTATTGAGTCCCAGGTATTGAGGGAGAGGGGTGTCTCTGACTCCGTAATCCCTACTATGATAAAAGCACGCAAGAGTTCTTCACGTAAGATTTATCATAGGACCTGGAAGGCCTATATTACCTGGTGCGAGGCAGGGGGTTGGAACCCCCGCTCTTATATAGTATCCAGAGTACTGTCATTTTTACAGCAAGGAATGGACAAGAACCTGGCATTAAATACGCTTAAAGGGCAGATTTCGGCCCTAGCGGTTCTTTTTGAGCGGCCCTTGGCGTCTCATTCATTGATCCGTACATTTGTACAGGGGGTACGTCATGTGGCTCATCGGATACGGTCGCCTTTGGCACCGTGGGATTTGAATCTGGTGCTTTCTGTGTTGCAGAAGCCACCATATGAAAGAATTAGGGACATTCCCTTACAGTTGTTGTCGCAGAAGGTGGCCTTTCTGGTGGCTATCACATCCGCCAGGCGGGTGTCGGAGTTAGCTGCATTATCCTGCAAGTCACCTTACTCGGTCCTCCATAAGGACAAGGCAGTTCTGCGGCCTTCCCCTTCGTTTCTTCCGAAGGTGGTTTCTTCCTTTCATTTAAATGAGGATATTGTTCTCCCCTCATTGTGCCCGCACCCGTCACATCCCAAAGAAGTTGAGCTGCATTCCTTGGATGTGGTGAGGGCCTTGCGGGTGTATTTAAGTTCTACAGCTTCCTTTCGGAAGTCTGATTCTTTATTTTTGCTGACGGAAGGGTCGCGCAAAGGTATGGCGGCCTCGTCAGCTACCGTATCTCGTTGGATACGGAAGACCGTGACTCATGCATATGAGATTCGGGGTAAGGTTCCCCCGTTCCCAGTCACGGCTCATTCCACCAGAGCAGTTAGTACTTCCTGGGCTTTTAGACACCAGGCTTCGGTGTCTCAGGTGTGCAAGGCAGCTACTTGGGCCTCAGTGCACACGTTTACTAAGTTTTACAAAATTGATGTTTCGGCATCCTCGGATGCTGCTTTTGGCCGCAAGGTATTGCAAGCTGCAGTATAGGCGCGGTTAGCGCCGCCTGAGAGGGCGTTTTTCTGTTGGGTACAGTTGTTATGATTTGCCCACTGCTCTTGATTGGCACAGCTTTGGGACGTCCCCATGTGTCATAAGAAGGCTGCGTCTGTCAGTGAACGGAAGAGAAAAAGGGATTTTTTGTATAACTTACCGTAAAATCCTTTTCTCTGAGTTCACTGACAGACGCAGCACCCACCCCTCTGCGTTGGTTTTGTACAGCTTGTTACAAACTGATGTGCTGTACAGAGCAGGGGGATTATATGCTAAGGTGGGGGGAGGGGCCAACCTACACTTTTGTTTGTTTTGCCTAGGCTACTCCTAGTAGGATGAGCATAACCCCATGTGTCATAAGAAGGCTGCGTCTGTCAGTGAACTCAGAGAAAAGGATTTTACGGTAAGTTATACAAAAAATCCCTTTTTTGCGGCCTACAAGATGGCGGCCGTCCCCAGGCGCTGAGACGGCCTCAATGTGATCCCTGCTAGCTGGGTGGGCCTTCCCCAAGGGTGCTGCGGCTTACCCGGTCCTGGAGAGCCTGGAGGGAGTGCTGGATGGGGTGCCGGACTTTCTGCTTCGGCTGGAGTAGGCCCCAAAGATGGCGCCAGCCGCTGTATTGCCTACGTGGACATCCTAGGGATGTCCGCGGCCTACGTGCAGTCTAGCTCCGCCGGCGGATGGAAATTCACCCCGATATTGGGCTCAAAATGCAGCCCGAGGTGTGGGGAATGCGTGCAAGCGGGGGTTGTTGCTGTAAGGACGCGTCCGGATGCCCGTGGATAAAGTGGCGGGGATCCGGAGCTGAACAGAGCGGCATCTTTTAGTTCAGCTTTAAACCTGAATGCCTACTTCAATGCCTGCTACTGAGATCCTCACTGTGCAGCCCTGCTGCGGTTGTCTTATAATTTTTTGCTTCTATTATTTTCACCCCTGTCCTTTTAATCACTGAGCTGCTCTATGATGTAGAAATAAAGTTATGTCTATGCTACAAAAAAGAGACTAAAGAGGTGTTATTACTTACATTTTTACAGCAAACTTTTGCTTAAAAAAAAAAAAAAAAATCTGTTTTCATATATTGTCATACATGTTCAAACTGGCCTATGGCATGGGCATGTAGTGCCAATATAGGGAAAAGAGAGACAACTTGAGAAGAGCTACAAACCAGACCCAGCAATGCACATCTGTATTGGGAAGTTGTGTATTATCATTAAGCCCCGTAGGCGAGGTGAAACATGTCAGAGGAGCATAACCAGGATAAGTTCGGGCTGAATCTGTATTTTTACCTCTCTATGTAGTGGCTGAGTTACTGTATCTGGCATTTCCATAATGGGAAAAGACGCATAGTTTTAGAGGGTTGACAGCACCAACAGTAAAATATAGTTGTTCATTACATGCATACGAATACAGAGTTTTGCCCATTGGGGCTTTAGTTTTAGTGCCACGCAGCCAGTAATAAAAACATGGTATAGGTTTATTGAGTATTGGGAAACGGTGTCATAGTGCCAAACGGTTGGCCCTAATGTACAAATCCATTACATAGTTATATACAGTCATCAAATAATCCATGGTAATTGTGTCATAGCATCTATGGTGACCCAACGCATTTCGTGAGTTCAGTCTCACTCTTCACGGGTTGATGCATAGACGTGATGTATAAAGTAAATTGGATAAAAGAAATAACATGGTAATGAACATGGAAATAAGTCGGGTAAATTGAACTGTGGGAATCAGACTAAGGGATCCATACTCATAAATATGGAGGGTGCTGCATGCCAAAGTCGCACCGGCAGCCGCCAGAGATTTCTGACCTGGGAGCTGTGGGTAAAGGATCCAAAAATGGGCCAGCAGAGCAAAACAGGACAGATGAAAAACAGGCAAATAGAACCGTCCTGCATGACCTGCCTGGATGGTGGCTAGAAAAAAAAAAGTGTACAAAGGTCATGATGTGCACTAAAAAATTAGGAAAAAATAAAAATGATGAATGGGTAAAAAATGTTAAAATAATGATTGAATGGCCAGGAGCAGCCATATGGTACAATTGGGAATAGTGAAAATGACCTGCACAGCTGAGTTGAATGAGGATCCACATGTGAAACTAAGTATATATGTTATCTAGAATAAAATGCAACTTATTTTAATCATACAGTTCAGTACATCGGGAGAGTATTCATACACTTGTGTTATAGGATCGTACCTTTAGGTGATTGGACACTGGCAAAGCTTTAGAGCACACATCCGCTGGGCACCTTCCCTAAAACTCTACCCCACTCTATGACTCTGTGAGACCTCTTCTTCAGAGAAAATCCCCTTTAGCTTAAAAAGTTTATTTCTCTTTATTGTTTTATCTTTCGATTCTTCAACCAAGAATCTCTGTCTTCCCTCTCTGTTTTCTAATGTCAACCTAGAAGCAGTATACCTGGATCGGCGTATCTTTGGTAAAACTTGGAAGCCGTACCTGGACATCACATTGTGGTGGTGGCCTGTAATGTTGCTTTAGGCACGGGATCCTACATGGGCACTTACCTTGGCACTTAGTGCATGTGCTGAGTTCATCGCTAAGGAACTCAGTCCCCATGATGGGTGAAGCCAGGACTTTATTTATAGTCCAGCATTGTGGACAGGTAAGATAGGTCCATCCTGTGTCTCTGACCATTGCTGTAAAAATGGGGCTATGTTTGGAATGTATTCACCTTGCAGTGTAACAACTAGAAAATGGGAGGGAATTCCCAATGTGAATAATCCCCCTGGACTTTAAAGGCAGATGTAGTAATCAGGGTAATTACTAAGAGAGGAAAATAGAGTATAAAATTGTATATTTTTAGTATTCATACAAAAATGGATCAAAAGCAGAGCGAACAAAAAAATGGATACATGTTCGTCACTTTACAGGGGTGTAGACAAAATACAAAATAACATAAATGTAATAAACAAATTACACATATAAAAATAGAATACAGGGTACCACAAAAAATCAGCATAAGTCCTTTCGGGACGTTTGTGTTATTGCCCCTGGACCCTGCTGCTAACAGTGGTCATCTGAGTGTGCAAATCCCAAATGCATCGAGTCCAACCTTTCTTATGCTGATTTTTTGTGGTGTCCTGTATTCTATTTTTATATGTGTAATTTTTTTATTTTATTTTGTGTTTTGTCTACACCCCTGTAAAGTGACGAACATGTATCCATTTTTTCGTTCACTCTGCTTTTTATCCATTTTTGTATGAATAATAAAAATATACAATTTTATACTCTATTTTCCTTTCTCTTAGTAATTACCCTGATTACTACATCTGCCTTTAAAGTCCAGGGGGATTATTCACATTGGGAATTCCCTCCCATTTTCTAGTTGTTCGTACTTATTTGGACGTGGCAGTTAATTTTGTCTATATGTATCACCACTCCCCTCTATTATACACCTTGCAGTGTAAGCTTTGCAAACTGCACTAAAATTCAACCATTCAGAGCTTAGTCTCAAGTGGATGACCAGGTGTTACATCACACCACTGCTAGTACACTTTACCACCACTTCCACCTTGTAAGGTAATTGGGCTCTTCCTCCTGCCCTTTAACCAAGAGGATTAATTACAGGTTAGCCTACACCTGCGTTATCGCTTACGCAAGTCAATGCAGAATCGAAGGCAAACTTTCTATCTGCCTGCACTACACTCCATCTGTAGCTCTATTTCAGGCACACAAGTTGTCTTTTGACTAAAGCAGAATTCTCTGCATTTATGTCACTTTTCCACTGACAGATTATGGGCTTTAGTACAGCCTTATTTGTAGAAGGCCCAAAAATGCCATGCTTTTACTCTACTCCCATTTCTTAAGCCCTTCATACAGGTGTCTTCATATTTGCTATCTCAGGGCCCTCTGTTCCATCCTGCTTCTCATTCTCAGGCTTTAAAGTGATAACAAAAAAAATATGAGACTTTAGTAACAATAACAAACATGTCTATCCTTACCTGCTCTTTGCAATGGTTTGCACAGAGCAGCCCATATCCTCCTCTTCTCGAAACCCTCTTCGGTGCTCCTGGCCCACCTCTCCTGTTGAGTGCCCCCACAGCGAGCAGCTTTCTATATGGGCACCTGAGCTGAGAATGCATTAAAGCGGAGTTCCACCCAAAAGTGGAACCTCCACTTATTTGCTTACTCCGT
>BLSH010221723.1:458340-473956 GCA_018402905.1 Glandirana rugosa | reverse complement strand
CCCCCCCCCCCCCCCCCCCCCCGCCACATTTTGTGCCAAAAAACAGGTTCCTGTCCCCACTTCTGGGTGACTGTGCCAACCCTCGGAAGCTCACCCCCCTCCTCCTCCTTCCTCCGCTGCCGGGCCAATTAGCAAGCGCAGATCGCTTTGTGCATGCGTAGTAGGGAGCCCAAAAGGCATCGCGGGCTCCCTGGAAAGGTTGGTTATATTAAAAGTCAACTGCTACAGTATATGTAGTTGCTGACTTTACATTTTTTTTTTCCCCCAGACGAGACTCCTCTTTAACCGGTTCCGGACCGGCTCGTGCACATTTACTGCTGCAGAGTGGCACGATCCCGTGAATTGGCAGCTATAAACAGCGGCTCACTCGTGCGCGGCGAGCAGGCAGCGCACTCGTGTCCGTCACACTCTCAAGCAGTATGGCTGCGGGTCAGGCAGACTCGGCGTCCGCCGGTGAGCCACGATTGCCTGCCACAGAGGAAAAGTGGGGAACCGCTGATTTAAACACGGCAGGTCCTTTTGACACCATATTACAGAAGGAGAACATGTGGATCTTTTTGCTGGATTCTATGGTGCCAAAAGGATTACACGCCGAGTTCAAATAATCAGTGTTTTTAGAAGCGTAAACTCCTTATCTGTAGTCACGCACTGGCATGGGCTTTGCGTGATTAGATTTGTGATGGGTCCATCCCTGCTGCTATTTTTGCTATTTCTGTTGAATTTTTGGATATTTATGCTGTTTTTGTTATTTTGTTTGTCATTTGTGCTATTTTCTTTTATTGCTTGCTCTTCCTTTATGCCCTTTTTGCTTCTTTTGGGTCTTTTCTTTGTTATTTCGTTTGAGTGATATTTAACTCCATTAAGGCTGCCTAGATAGTCTAATCAGACTGGTAAAAATCTTCCGTCCAATTTTTGTATTCATGTGCCTTTCTAACCAATTGAGATTGCGTGAATCGCTCTTCATATGCACTTTGTAATGTGAATGGTGGTGAGCATCAGTGAGGGAAGTGTACACTGAGGACACCCGGTGGCTGTAAATATGTCAGTTCAAGGTGGGATATTTAAGACCCGACTCACTGGCCCCTCCTTGCTCCCAAGAAGTTCGCTGATAGGTGGATGAAACCAGTCAGTGTGATGTCACCACACAACTCAGGTGACCCTGCCTGTCCCACCCTCCACAACTATTGTGAAGCAGGCTTGCTTTGCAGGACTTCAATCTCTCCGGGCTATTGGACTATGAAATAGGAACTATGGACTGCACACAGCATGAGGATTTGCAACAACCCCCCCTTCTGTGAGACATGAGGTGGTGAGCATACTGATGTACAGGGGCTATATGCTGCCCAGTGAATGCTATATGGAACTTATGTGTTGAATCCTCACCAGTCTATATATATCCAGCGACATCTGGCTGTGAATCTCCTGTTGTGGGGTTGATTTACATCAACTGATGTGATTATGTGGTTCTGCTGTTTATCCATTGACACCATCTAATGTACAGCCAGCTACTCCCATTTCCATCCTGCTCTTATCTCCCCATCCAACCTGCATTACCCTCATTGCGGTTTAATTGAACATTCAGCTTTAGCGGCACTCTGTGAATTGCTACACCCTTTGATTAGTAGATTTCCAGGGTTTTGGTCTCTGTGGATTGAGTGGTTTTACCATTTGAATAATCTCATCCTTTCTTATCCCACTGACACTGGAAGAGCCTGTGTATCCCTATAGACTTATTGCAGTGTGGACTCTATGTGGTGGTTGTATGAGGTGTGCTGCCGGCAGGTCTCTGAGTTGTTTGACAACATTGTCATTTTTAATGTTTGCATCAGTGGTAGTTTTTTGCACTAATTCATTTTAACCATATTCAATAAAGTTGATTTTTTAAGTCCATGGTGTTCCTTTTATAAGGTTTCTTGGTGATCTTTAATCCCCATTTTTTTCATGCATGGTTGTTGAGACCCAGGTATTCGGAGTCTGTGATTCCTGCCTTGCTATAATCAGGAAAAACCTCTTCCAGGAAAATCTATTTTTGCACATGGAAATTCTTTTTTACTTTGTGTGAAAATCAGGACTTCATTCCCAAACATGTCTTGGCCAGAATTTGGCTGTAAACGCTCTCAAAGGTCATGTCTTGGCCCCATCTATCCTTTTTCAAAGGCCTCACTTTCCTTTGTAAGAACCATTTTTAACCTCTTCATGACCACGCTATAGCCAAATGATGGCTACATCGCAGTCGCACATTTCCAGGAGGATGTCTATTGACGTCGTCCCGTGATCCCGCTTCCCGCGTGGCCCCTGCAGCGCACATCGGAAGTGATCTGTGATCACAGATCAGGGTAAAGGGCCAATCACAGCAGCTCTTTACAATGTGACCAGCTGTGTCTAATCACACTTGATCACAGTGTAAACAAGATTTTCTGGTTATCGGCAGTCTCCCCTCACGCTGACAGTGCGTGAGGAGACCCGCTAAGCAGCAATGCACACAGAGGGGGGAGCATCTACACTGATAATCAAGGCACTGATAATCAGCACCCATCAGTGCAGTCTCATCAGCACACATTAGTGAAGGAGAAAAATTACTTTACAAAATTTTATAACAAACTAAGAAAAACTTTTTTTTAAAATTTAATATCCAGTGTTTTTTTAGTTTCCTTAGCAAAAAAATAGAAAACCCAGTGGTGATTAAATACCACCAAAAGAAAGCTCTAGCTTTCTAGAAAAAAATAATTGCTCTGGGCAGGAAGGGGGTGAAAGTGCCCAGTAGGCAAGTGGTTAAAGGTGTATCTCGCATTAAGCCTATCTTGCTGCACGCTGTGCTTCCTTGGCATCTGAGCTTGGTTCTTTTCTCCCTGCAAAAAAACCCCTGTGACGAGATAGGAGCACACAGAGGCAGATTACACAAAACCCAACTGCTGGGCGTTTATTGGAAAATTCGGGGTACAGGAAGGGTGGCAATAGGAGGAATAGTCCTCAGGGCAAACAGAAGGCATAGCAACGAATGGTGACCCTAAGGGCGGCAATAGGGGACAGCAAAGGGGAAACAGTCCACAGAGCAAACTGAAGGCACAGCAGCAAAGAGTGATCATCAGGGCAGCAATATGGGACAGCAAAGTGGAGATAGTCCTTGGCACACCGGGCAGAGCAGCATTGGCACAGCAGGGATTTAAGTCCGTGGCACACAGGGCAGAGCAGAGTGGGCGCAGCAGGCATGTAAGCGCTTGGCACACAGAGCAGAGTGGCACAGCGGGGGGTTTAAGTCCTCAGCACAGTCAGGGCACAACAAGAAGGCAGCATTTTGGCACAGCAGGGATTTAAGTTCTGGGCACACAGGGCAGAGCAGTGTTGTCACAGTAGGGATTTAAGTCCTTTACACTCAGGGCACAGCAGTGGCCACAGTAGGGATGTAATTCCTTAGCACACAGGGCAGAGCAGAGTGGCACAGCAGGGGTTTAAGTCCTTAGCATAGGCAGGGCACTGCAAGGATGCAGAATTCTGGCACAGCAAGGGTTTAAGGACTCGCCAGTCTGCAACTGCCACATATCCAGGCATGGGACTCCAGGTCCAGTAGAAGAGGCAGGGGTTTTCTGTAATCCACTAGGTCCAGCACAAGGGGAGTATGTGGGGTCCAGCTGCAGCTCCGGACCACCCACTGCACAGCTGCACAGTGAGGGGGGAGAGAAAGCAGGAAGAGAACATTGGTGTCTGTGCCCCACTCAGGCATTTATCTCCGGAGTGGGGCACGTACTCATGTAGACATGCACGGCATCCACTACCTGAAGGGCCCGCTGGTGGATATCCAGTCTTCTACTGATGCAGCTTTTGGCCACAAGCTTCTTGGCACTCTGAGGTTGAGTCTTCTGACCCTTGTTATTAGGCCTATTGGAACAGTTCTATTTGCCTCTTTGTTGCCCATCCTTCTTCAATGCTAGGAGATGCATGATCCCATGGAGCATAAATACTCTGCCTGTGTCCTGTACTGTACAGGCGGTCCCCGGGTTACAAAAAGATAAGGTCTGTAGGTTTGTTCTTAAGTCGAATTTGTAAGTTGGAACAGGTACATTTTTTAAGTGTAGCTTCAGTCAAAAAAACTATTTTTAAGCTTTTTGGATAGCATTGGGAAGGGTTAACACCCCTGTAATGTTTGTTTTGCTGTCTGTTTCTGTTCAGAAGATTTCACCTCACTTCCTGTCTCAATGATAATTGGATTTTGAAAATTTTGGGTTGTTGTGGAAATAAACCTTGGTGATAAAGCTTCAACGGAGACGCCTTTTTCCCATAATAACTCTTACAGGAGTGAATTTCCCTTCCTAGGGGTAGATTTCCTCTCACTTCTTGTTGTCTCCCTGCGTTTGTAAGTAGGAGTCGTTTGTAAGTTGGATATTTATAACTAGGGGACCGCCTGTACTATTAAGACAAATTATACCTGTAAATTCCTTATATTTGAGTATAGTACAGGACACCCTTCCTTCTATTCCTTGGTTTACTCTCCTTTGCTTGCTACAAAACGAAGGACTCACAAAGTGAGGAAGAGTTTTAAGGGAGGTGACCAGGGAGTGTGTTTTTATAAAAGTCAAAATTCTTTTTATGTAGAAATGTGAATTTGATTGATAAAAGCAGACTAGAACTTTTTATAACATTTTGCTCAATTCCACAGTGATAGAATTTGCCAAATACTGACACTTGAATGTTTTATGTGTTAGTGGTAAAAATGGGTGGCAGGCTTACACTGGAGTCCTCTTATCTCTCATTTAGTAAGAGGGACCATTAACCATATTAACCCGATTTAACTATAGCAATACATAAATATGTGTTAAACTACAGTCCTTGACAAAAGTCTTGTTGCTTATCTATTTTGTAGAAACACCTGCTATTAACCTGACTTTTAAATAATCAATTGGTGTTAGAAATAGCTCATATGAAAAGCTAAAACCCTCCCAAATGATGTTTAATGCACTGAAATAAATTACTTTCACTGAACAAAGATTTATCATTTAATCAAGACAAAGGTCAAATTTTGGCAAGACTAAAGTTTTGTCGCCTATACAGAAATTGACAAAATTTACTGCAAATACAAAAATATGTCAGCTAATTAAGTGATGGTGCTGTGAGATCCAAATTGAATATCTTGTATGACTTCCATGAGCTTGAAGGACTGCATCCATGTGGTTTGGCAAGGATTCATACAATTTATTGATGAAGTCATCAGGAATAGCAAAGAAAGCAGTCTTGCATGCCTCCCAGAGTTCATCAATATTCTTTGGTTTCATCTTCCATGCTTCCTCTTTCATCCTACCCCGCATATGTTCAATGATGTTCATGTCTGGTGACTGGGCTGGCCGATCCTGGAGCATCTTGATCTTCTTCGCCTTGAGGAACTTTGATGTGGAGATGGAAGTATGGAATGGAGCACCATCCTGCTGCAGAATTTGGCCTATTTTATGGTTGAGAATATAAGAGGTAGCTAAGATTTCTTAGTATTTTAGACTATTGATGTTGCCTTCCACCCTGCAGATCTCTCGCACACCCCCATACTGGATGTAACCCCAGACCATGATTTTTCCACCACCAAACGTCACTGTTTTCTGGGTGAATCTCGAATCCATGCGGGCTCCAGTAGGTCTCCTGCAATATTTGCGGCGACTGTGGTGTAATTCAACAGAAAAATCCACCTTCTGCCACTTTTCCAGCGTCCATCCTTTTAGCAGGCTGTGGGCCTTGGCAAATGCCACACGGTTTGTCAATTGTCTTTTGTTTAGTCCTGGCTTCTGGGCACTGATTCGACCATGGAGGCCATTTCGAGACAGAATCCGACAAACTGTTCTGGTTGACACAGGGACTTCAGGTGACCAGGTCTCGTGGAGCTCTGCTGCAGTGGAAAATGGGCTGGCCTTGGATTTTCGAGCCAACAAACGGTCCTCTCGAGCAGTTGTCTTGAGGGGTCTGCCTGACCTGGGCTTGTCAAAAACGTCTCCAGTCTTTTCAAATCTTTTTTTTATCCTCTGTACTTGACGCTGAGACACATTGAAGGTGTCTGCCACATCAGCAGTTGATCTGGTCTTCACCCTCTTGATAATCAAAACTTTAGTCTCAGGGTTAATCTTAGGCATGTTTGCAGAGGTCTAGTTGCAGTTGATGGGAAGGTCTAGTGTACTGGGGTTCTTTTTATACACACCTGAGACCTAATTGATCCATTATTATTCACAGGTGAAGCTCATATGACAAGGCGACAACACTTATGTCTTTTGCAAAAATTGACTCAATGGGCTTTACCAAGCTGTGAATATTAGAATACTTTTTGACAGTTTCGTTTTGCACTGAAACATTATTACAAAAGCTGTTGGGATTAAAATGAGCCATTTCTTGTAAAAAAAATCTTGATTACAAATCTATTTCAGCGGCACTTCAGGTCAATTTGTACACAAGCAACAAGACTTTTGTCAGGGACTGTATATATTTTTCTGTGTTTGTACATAAAATCTTTTTGATATACTGTATAGATGTGTGTGTGTGTATCTGTTGACCATTTCTCCAGTCATATTTTCTGCAAGTGTTTGTGGATGTCCTGGCTTTCACAACGCCAGCCCATAACCTTCATTATTGTGTTGAAAGTTTTCTTCTTCGGCATTTGGGCAGATAGCCTGACATTCAAGCATACGTTGACATTGCTTTCCAGTAGTTAGGGTTTTCTTCTTAAATACAGCCTTCAGTTTGTAACAAACATGTCTACTTTTGATGTGGGCTTCTTGTTCACAGCACATTTGTTCAAGAAGGCCTGACCTCTGTATATATGTTCTGTGGTAAACTGAAGTCTTTCTGTAATGTTCTTTTCAGACAGAAAAAGTTTTTCCTGGCACACCTTCTGTGCATGTTAGCCACTTCCCAACTGACGTACGTACAGTGCCTTGAAAAAGTATTCATACCCTTTGAAATTTTCCACATTTTGTCATGTTACAACCAAAACGTAGATATATTTTTTTGAGATTTTATGTGATTGATGAACACAAAGTGGCACATAATTGTGAAGTGGAAGAAAAATGATAAATGGATTTTCAAATTTTTTTTACAAATATGTGAAAAGTGTGGGGTGCATTTGTATTCAGCCCCCCTGAGTCAATACTTTGTAGAACTACCTTTCACTGCAATTACAGCTGCAAGTCTTTTTGGGGATGTCTTTACCAGCTTTGCACATCTAGAGAGTGATCTTGTTGCCCATTCTTCTTAGCAAAATAGCTCAAGCTCCGTCAGATTGGATGGAGAGCGTCTGTGAACAGCAATTTTCAAGTCTTCCCACAGATTCTCAATTGGATTTAGGTCTGGGCTTTGACTGGGCCATTCTAACACATTAATATGCTTTGATCTAAACCATTCCATTATAGCTCTGGCTATATGTTCAGGGTCGTTGTCCTGCTGGAAGCTGAACCTCCACCCCAGTCTCAAGTCTTTTGCAGACTCTAACAGGTTTTCTTCTTAGATTACCCTGTATTTTGGCTCCATCCATCTCCCCATCAACTCTGACCAACTCTGAATGTGCTTTGATCTAGACCAGTGGTTCTCAACTCCTGTCCTCAGGACCCACGAACAGGCCAGATTTTAAGTATTACCTTGCGGAGATTCAGATTAGAATGCTGCAATCACTGAGCAGCAAATTATATCACCTGGGATGTATTTAAGTTATCTTGCAAACCTGGCCTGTTAGTGGGTCCCAAGGACAGGAGTTCAGAACCACTGATCTAGACCATTCCATTGTAGCTCTGGCTTTATGTTTAGAGTCGCTGACCTACTGGAAGGTCAACCTCCACCTCAGTGTCAAGTCTTTTGCAGACTAATAGATTTCTTCTAAGATTGCCCTGTATTTGGCTCCATCCATCTTTTCAACAACTCTGACCAGCTTCCCTGACCCTGCTGAAGAAAATCATCCCCACAACATGATGCTGCCACTACCATGTTTCACGGTGGGTATGGTGTGTTCAGGGTGATGTGCAGTGTTAGTTTTCCACCACACAGAGCATGTTGTTTCTTTTAGGCCAAAAAGTTCAAGTTTGGTCTCATCTGACTAGAGCACCTTCTTCCACGTTTGCTGTGTCCCCCACATGGCTTCTTACAAACTTCAAATAGGACTTCTTATGGCTTTCTTTCAACAATGGCTTTGTTCTTGTCACTCTTCCATAAAGGCCAGATTTGTGGAGTGCACGACTAATAGTTGTCCTGTGGGCAGATTCTCCCACCTGAGCTGTGGATATCTGCAGCTCCTCCAGAGTTACCATAGGCCTCTTGGCTGCTTCTCTGATTAATGCTCTCATTGTCCTGCCTGTCAGTTTAGGTGGATGGCCATGTCTTTGTAGGTTTGCAGTTGTGCCATACTCTTCCCATTTTCGGATAATGGATTGAACAGTGTTCTGTGATGTGTTAAAAGCTTGGGATATTTTTTTATAGCCTACCCCTGCTTTAAACTTTATCCCTGACCTGTCTGGTGTGTTCCTTGGCCTTCATGATGCCGTTTGTTTACAAAGGTTCTCTAACAAACCTCTGAGGGCTTCAAAGAACAGCTGTATTTATACTTAGATTCAATTACACTCAGTTGGACTCTATTTACTAATTAGGTGACTTCTGAAGGCAATTGGTTCCACTAGGTTTTAGTTAGGGGTATTCGAGTAAAAGGGGTTGAAAAGAAATGCACGCAAGACATTTCATTTTATTTGTAAAAAATTGTGAAAACCATTTATCATTTTCCTTCCACTTAGCAATTATGTGCCACTTTGTGTTGGTCTATCACAGAAAATCCCAATAAAATACATTTATTTTTTTGGTTGCTACATGACCAAATGTGGAAAATTTCAGGGTGTATGAATACTTTTTCAAGGCACTGTGTGTATGTATGTGTGTATATATATATATCCATCCCACCAGGGAGCCGGGGGCTACTGTGGGCATTCATGCTAGCTGGTTAGTAAAGCAGCTTATGTCATGTTGGGTGTCTATTTACTTGACATAACATAATGTTCTATATTTTACCAAACTTTGGGTATTATATTGTGTGTTGTATGCACTAAATTCATTAAAATATATTTTTCCTAAACATTTGAGTTTGAAAAATTGCTGCGCAAATAAAACGTGACCAAAAAAAATGCAAAACTCACCATTTTATTCTCCAGGGACTCTGCTTTCAGAAAATAGATATTTGTTTTTCTAGTAAAATATGCTGATTTTTTTTTTATGTGAGAAATGTCAGAACCTGCCCAGTTTTGAAGTGGTTAATATTTGTGCAATCTTTCTGAATGCATGCACTTTGATGCCGGCTGTGCAAGCACTGGGTGCAGAATACTGCACTGAAAGTTTGGTACTCTTAAAGACTTCTATTAGCATTAAATTCATGGTGGTGAAGCATTAGAACCTTTGTCATTTTTTTAATATTGATGTTTGTATTATTTGGTGAGACCTTCCCTTCCCTATTGTTTAGGTGTGGCTAGCTAAATCTGAAACAAAGGGAAATATCCCCAGTTGGGGCACAGGCAACAGTAAAAAGGTACAAACAACAAAGGTTCAAAAGCCTTCTATAGCCATCAAACACAAAACAAAACTGTCGGCAGTTCTGGCGTAATGCTCAATTTGTACCAGAATGTCATGACTTAGAACTCAATAAAATGTGTTGTTTTTCAGCTGGTATTTGGCTAATGTTTATATTTCCTTTTTTCTTTTAGTCTGATTTGGTTGATCAGAGTATATTTAATTTTGTCCCCGAAGGGGAACATTCAGAGATCTATAAAATCCTGTCTACACGCACGTTGGAAGGTGGTCCTTTGGGTTCAGATTATTTAAAAAGTAAGTTTTTCTAACAAAACTCTTCTATAATTTAGCATTTTCATGCATTTAATATTAATATACTTGTTTCTATATATTCACCTCAAAAACATATTTTTCCATGAAGGGATTGGAAAATGTCACAGCAAGACCTAGTGAAAGTGTAGCTGCAGATTAAAAAAAAATAATCAGGGCCTCTTCCTTTGCTAGATATTGAATAAGCTGTGTGGCATAGCTGTATAAATCTCAGGTAGACCTAAAAACAAATCTTTTGGCAGGTGTACAACTATAATTCCAAAAAAGTTAAAGCGGAGGTCCGAGGGCTAAAAAAAAAATTAAAAGTCAGCAGCTACACATACAGTAGCTGCTGACTTTTAATATTAGGACACTTACCTGTCCTGGAGTCCAGCGATGTCGGCACCCGCCGCCGATCTTCGGATCGGGGGACGGGTGCAGCCGCCTCCATTGCGGGTAAGGGAACCCGGACGTGTAAGCAGTACAGCTTCACGACGGGCACCTTACTGCGCGAGCTCTGCCGCGCTCTGCTACTGGCCAGGCGGCCAGAAGCAGAGCGAGCAGGGAGGAGGGAGCCGGGCTGCTGACGTCAGTGGCCGCGTCCGCCGGCCAGAGCTCCCGGAAGTGTGGAAAAGGACACCTGTCTAAAGACAGGTATCCCCTTCCCCCTCCCCCCCGAAAGGTGCCAAATGTGACACCTGAGGGGGGGAGGAATCCACTTTAGGGTGGAACTCCGCTTTAAGGCGCTGTGTTAAATCTACATAAAAATAGAATGCAATGATTTTCAAATCTCATAAACCCATATTTTAATCACAATAGAAAAAACATCAAATGTTAGAAAAAAATTAAATAACTTTGAAATTGATGGCAGCAACACGTCTCAAAAAAGGTGGGACAGGGCAACAGAATGCTTGCAAAGTAGTAATTACAAGGAAGAGCTGGAAGAACATTCTGCAGCTAATTAGGTTAATTGGCAACAGGTCAGTAATCTAATTGGGTATTAAACGGGAATCTTAGAGAGTCAGAGTGTTTTAGAAGTAAAGATAGGCAAGGGTTCACCAATGAAAAGCTGTGTCTAAAAATTGTCAAACCATTTTAGATAGTGTTGCATTACTCACATGCTAAGGCTGCCCATAGATCAATCTTTTCTTTGATAGGCTGGTGGGCTGAAAAAAAAAAACACACACAAGTGAGGGTGCTATTTTATTCTTAGGCTTAAGCCTATTTGGTGCATGCACTGACCAAATGAAAATTTCTCCTTACGTTCACTGACAGACGCAGCTCTTCATGACTATGTGGGGTTTTATGTCAGTTACTACTAGGAGTTAACTAGGCAGGGAAAGAAAACAGCTGACCCCTCCCCTGGGGGCCGTCCTCCTTTCCTACATCAAACCCCCTTCCTGTATAGCTCTTCAGTTTCAATGCCTAGTTTGCAAGGAGTTGACCTGGCTTCCCTTCTGGGAAAAGAACTGCGGTCCATTGTGACCAAATTGTCATTTTTTATTTTAATTTTTTATTTTACTTCAATCAAGATGAATCTTCTATCAAGAAGCCGGTCGGGGCATAGAGAGTCTCAGAGCTCTGTACTTTCCCCGACCTGGCCAACATGATGCGAAGCCAGTCCCGCCACTGGGACCCGCCGCATCCGGCCCGTTCTGTGCGGGCGGCCCGGGGTGCAATCCACCCACTGGTCCCCCTCACCGATGCAATTACGGCAGGGCGACTTGGGCCTGCAGCATACCGCCTTTACGGCGCACAGTCTGCTTCGGTGGCTACCGCGGATGGGTAAGTGAGCACCCCCCCTCTGCCACCGTTGGGACACTAGAGCTCCCTGCCCCCCGCCACATGTCCCCGCCGCGGGTGTGTCGGCCTCTAGTGTTTCACAGCGGCCATTTTGACTGCATGCTCTGCTATCTACACGTGGCTGCAGCCTCTCTCCCTCTCAGAAACGGTGGTGACAACGCAGACAGCTCTTCAGGAATGATATGCAACAACTGGCAGTGGACAGCAAGTATAGCTGGGCTCCCCTTGGGTGCTGGTGGTGGTGGGCACTGTCCTCTGTATAGGCCTGTGGGTGTGGGCGCCCCTTCTCAGTCCTTTTAGGTGTCATTTTTTTTTCTGTAAAAACGAAAGGGGTATGTTTGCTGAACCTGCTGACAAGGGACCTTCTGGACCTGCTGCGGGCGGTCCTCAGTGAGTTTTACCTCGTTAGAACGCCACTCTGTGGGTCCCCAGGCAGCATCCCCCTCCCCCTCAATTATCATTTGGGGAGGCATCCCAACTAGAGCTGGCATCCGGGGGTCTCTGGGACCCCTGCAGACCTTTCTTATGTTGGATAGGAGGTGTTAGTGCACGGAACCAAGGGCTGGCAGCTGCACAAGAAGCAGCTCTTATGGCCACATTGTCGCATTAAGTAGCAGCTGAATCAAAGATGATCTGCTGCGCACGTGTGTGATCCCCTTGAGGAGATTTTCTAAGTAGTGGTAGTCCCCTGCAGTGGACCCACCGATTGCACGCCTTACTAGGGCGGCTGTTATCCCTAGGGAAGGCTCCCTTCTTTAAAAAAAAAAAAAAAAAGTTCCCGCTGACAGGAAGACAGAAGCACCTGGAAGTCTCTGTTTCTGAGTGCGGGCCTGGCTGTACGACCGATTCTGGCCTTGGTACAGCACCTATATGAATGCATTATCTAGGAACCTAAAAATGGCACTGTGAAATGGCTGCGTTTTTACTCCTGGGGATCATATATCTCTGTGAGGCGGCCATTGACATTTTGCCCTTATTGGCCAGGACACTGATCTCGGCTGTTAGACCTTACCGAATTCCTTGACTGCGTTCCTAGTCGGACGACCATGCTCCCAATGGAGGCTTGTCCAACTTCCCCTTTCAGGCTGAACGTCTCTTGGCCCATGGCTTGATGTAGTCATCAAGGTTTTCACGGGGGGGGGGGGGGGGTGGACATTTCTTCCTCAGGAGCCCGCAGGCGTAAATTTCGTCGAAGGCGGGAGCCTTTTTTCCCCCCAGGTCAGCGGTTAAGGACCCGCTCTGGTAAGCCTGCTTCAGGGGCCGGATGACGGCAATGGCAGCGCAACAGAACAGACAGAGGACAAGTTTTCCTCAGCCTGATGGGTTGCCCCCGCCCGGGGGGTCGGGTGGGGGCATCTTCTGGGGCTCGCAAAGCGGTGATTGTCCCATTTTTCAGACCGCTGGGTCTGGGTAGTGGTGCCCACCGGCTACAGGATAGACTTTCCTTTGATTTCTCTACCCCCAGACTGGTTCTTCCCTCTTTCAATATTACATTTCCGCGGCAGCATGGCCCTATCCGAGGCAGCACAGGCCTCTCGGACTAAAGGGCGTTTGCTCTGGTCCCCTCAGGGGAGAGGTTCCGAGTTTTTGCTCACACCTGTTGTGGTTCCCCACAAATGGGGAGGACTCTCGGCCCATCCTGGCCTTGAAGGCTATGAAATGTGAGCATCACGGCCAGTATGTCAGGACGCAAAAATTCCGGATGGAGTCGGTTGTGGCCGCCCTCCGCCCAGGAGTATGGTTGGCGTCTTAGACATTGGAGGCGCGTACCTCCATGTAACCCTTCATTCCCGTCACCGACTTTTCCTGCGGTTCACGGTGGGGGATCACCGTTTCTGATTCGTGCTCTTTCCTTCGGCCTGACCTCCGCACATAGTTGTTACATAGTTGTAGCTCCGGTGTTGGCGTTGCTACGTCTGAGAGGCATGGCCTTAGCGGCATACCTGGATGATTTGCGCCTGTGAGCGGACTCGGTCTCGGCTTTGGGGGAGAATGTGAGCATCTAGCATGGGATGTAGCTCAGTGGTAGAGCGCATGCCTTGCAGGTATGAGGCCCTGGGTTCAACCCCCGGCATCTCCAGCCTTTTATAAATTCTTTCGATGGCATCCCTGCTCGACTTCGGTTGGTTATAAAACCTGACGATGTCGTCTGTGTCTCTTTTCCGCCGTCTAGAGTATCTGAGAGTCATTCTGGACTCTGAACAGGCGAAGGTGTTTGTTTTTCTTCCTCCACCATGAAAAATCTGCTGTTTACAGTCGGCGGTGCGTACCCTCTTGTCGCTCCGTCAGTCTTCACTACGGTGCTGCATGGGGGTGCTGGGGCTCATGATCTCGGCCTTTGAGGCGATACCCTTTTTTGGCCGGAGTTACACTCATTGTTCTTAACGAGCAATCCTGACTCGGTGAGACATGTCCCATAGGTTGTTGGCTCTTCCTATCCAGTTGAGCCCCCAGACCAGGGCGTCTCTGAGTCGGTGTTGTCGGGACTCGGCCCTAATACCGGGGAATTCATTTTTCAGTGGATGATTTTCACCACAGATGCCAGCCTGACGGACTGGAGCGGAGTCCTGGGGCAGCTACCGCTCCAGGACCGCTGTTTGCCTTAGGAGGCTCGCCTGTCCATCACCGTGCTGGAGCTGGAGCAATCAGACTATGTCTCCTTCATTGGTCAATGAGATTATATGGCCGCCCGATCCGAATTTTCTTTGGACAATGCCACAGCGGTAGCATGGGTGAATCACCAGGGCGACAAGAGGAGCCCAGCGGAAGCAGCAGAGGCTGCTCTGACACTGCGTGGGCGGAGCTCATGTTCCGACAATATCGACGGTTTACATTCCAATGTTTTGGCTGGCGGACTTTCAGTCGCCAGACACTGGACCGAAGGGTGTGGTCTTCCACCCGGAGGTGTTCGCTCAGTTTTGTCTCAGATGGGGGACGCCGGATGTAGATCTCATGGCGTCTCGGTTCAATCACAAGGTGAGGACCTTTGTGTCCAGAACGAGGGTTCCGTTGGCAGTGGCCACGGACGCTCTAGTGGTTCACTGGAGCCATTATCGTCTCCTGTACACCTTCCCTCCGATTCAGCTTCTTCAAAAATTGGTATGCAGGATAATGACGGAGGGGATTCCAACAATTCTGGTGGCCGCAGATTGGCCCCGGCGCACGTGGTACGCCGACGTAGTGCAAATGGTGGCGGACACCCCTTGGCGGCTCCCCATGCGGGACGACCTTCTGTCTCAAGGACCCATCTTGCACCCTGCTTTACCCTCGCTGGCTTTGACGGCTTGGCTATTGAGTCCCAGGTGCTGAAGGATAGGGGAGTCGCCGACTCCATGATCCCTACTATGCTGAAAGCTCGCAAGTGTGCCTCTCGCAAGATTTATCACCGCACCTGGAAGGCATACATTGCTTGGTGAGGCGGAGGGTTTTAACCCCCATTCTTATGTTGTGTCTAGGGTCCTGACCTTTTTTTCTGGTAGGCCTGAACAAGAACTTGGCCTTGAGTACTATCAAAGGTCAGATTTCGGCCTTAGCCATTCTCTTCCAGAGGCCTTGGCTTCACACCCTTTGATTCGTACTTTTGTACAAGGTGTGCGACATGTGGCGCCTCGGGTAAGATCCCCGACCGGAGACCTTCTCTTACCGATTCCGGCTTTAGACTGGAAACTATCATGAGTTCCGGTTCAAGAACAAGTCCGGATGGTCTTTTTTTCCAGTCCTGGGATCTGTGTTGTATTCTTACCCCCAATTTTGGGAGGCGGAGTGGTTCGTTACATACGGAAGGTCCACGCCACTATTTAGAACGCTCTCCGTGTGAACGCTCGAAAGTCGTATCATCCCTAGTACCTCAGCCGCTGAGGGGATAGGAAGTCGTGGACCCTGAGTTATCGGTTCGGCAGTTTCGGTCGCTCCCATTTCGTCCCACGTTCTACCCAGGAACTCTGTCTTCCAGCAGGGCGTACCCCTCGGCGGTTCCCCACAGGCGGTGGTAAACGTGATG
>BLSH010221723.1:439922-451678 GCA_018402905.1 Glandirana rugosa | reverse complement strand
CCCCCCCCCCCCCCCCCCCCATTGGAATCCATAGTTCGGTGCCCTGATATGTAGATCAGGGGGCCTGTCTCATGGATGGACAGACCGCCACTACTTGTAGCCCATTCCAGCCTTGTACAGGTCTACAATCTTGTCCCTGACTTCCTTTAACAGCCCTTCGATCTTGTCCATGATGGTTAGGTTTGAATGGAAGAAAAATTCTGTGGACTTTAACCACTTCCCGCCTGCCGTATGCAGAATGACGGCTGGGAAGTGGTTCAGTTATCCTGACTGGACGTCCTATGTCATCCTCAGGATAACAAGCCGCCGCGCGCCCGGGGGGGGCGCGCATCGCGGCGATCGGTGGTGTGGGAGGTCAGTCTGACCCCCCGCAATACCGATCTCGGTAAAGTGCTTCCATCCGAAGCACTTTACCATGTGATCAGCCGTGACCAATCCCGGCTGGTCACAGTGTAACACAGGAAAGCCGTATATCGGCTTTCCTGTACTCAGGTCTGCAGACCTGAGGAGTGGAGAGCCGATCGGCTGCATTCCTGACAGGAAGGGTTTGTGCTGATGATTTATCAGCACAGCCCCCCTCGGATCGCCACACTAGACCACCAGGGAGCCTGCCCAAGGACCACCAACAATGTCCCCACCCAGGACCACCAGGGAGCCGACCAGGGAGCCGATCTAGACCACCAGGGAGACCACCCTAGACCACCAGGTAAGGGGCATAGTGCCCAATATGAATGCCACTTAGTGCCACCTTCAGATGCCACCCTAGACCACCAGGGAATGGGCCCCTTTCTGTACATATGCCCACCAGTGCACCTATCAGTGTGTACCAGTGCCCCTATCAGTGCATACCAGTGCCACCTATCAGTGCCCAGTGCCGCCAATCAGTGCCATCTATGAGTGTCCGTCAGTGCCGCTTATCAGTGTCCGTCAGTGCCGCTTATCAGTGTCCGTCAGCGCCGCTTATCAGTGTCCGTCAGTGCTGCATATCAGTGCCCGTCAGTGTTTCATATCAGTGCCCGTCAGTGCTGCTTATCAGTGCCGCCGGATAGTGCTCATCATTGCTGCATATAAGTGCCTCATCATCAGTGCCACCTTATCAGTGCCAATCAGTACTGCCAGATCAGTGCACGTCAGTGTAGCCTCATCAGTGCCCATCAGTGATGGAGAAAATTTACTTATTTACGAAGTTTTGTGACAGAAATAGAGAATTTTTTTTTTTTTCAAAATTTTCGGTATTTTGTTTATATCGCAAAAAATAAAAACCGCAGAGGTGATCAAATACCACCAAAAGAAAGCTCTATTTGTGCGAACAAAATGATAGAAACTTTGTTTGGGTACAGCGTCGCACGACCGCGCAATTCTCATTCAAAACGCAATAGCACTGAAAGCTGAAAATTGGTCTGGTAGGAAAGTGTTCTAAGTGCATAGTATTGAAGTGGTTATACACATGAGTTGATGTTGGGAGCACATTATTAAATTGACAGGACTAATCTTTGTGCCACATGAGCACATACTGTAGCCAGTTTGTGGGAGCCAGAATTCTTGTTGGTTGGTAGGGGATCAAATTCATATTTTACTCACTGAACTGCAACTCAAGTTATAACAATTTATAACTCAATTTTCTGGATTTTTGGTTGATTTTTTGTCTCTATCATTTTAAATACACCTATGATAAAAATTATAGACCCTTCATTTCTTTGTAAGTGGGCAAACTTACAAAATCTCCAGGGGATCAAATAATTATTTCCTCCACTGTATATGGTTAGTTCTCCCCAGTAGAGTCACAGACTGCATTAAAAACCATATAAGAAAAGTTCTCCCTTCTGCTCAACACCACAGTTTTGACTGCAGTTAGACACCAAGTTTCAAGGTTGTTTGTAGGTATTGGGTATTGATTCAGTGTTGAGCCCAAAAGCAGGTAATTTGACATTTACTTAAACTACAAGGAAACACTATAGAATATGTGCATTAGAGCCTTGGCTTATCAGGGAAATGCACTAAACATTGGTGAATTGCCTTTTTATCCAGCTAAGATGTAACGTAGGCCTCACTCACATGGGATTTTAGTGGCAATAATCCAGCATATCCCTATGGCTAAATTCACAGGTGAATGCCGATAGTCCTGGCCGCTCAGCTTGAACAAAGCAATGACAGGCTGACAACAGTCGTGCTTGTTTGTGTATTTGCTCATTGAATGATTACCTGCGGTTAGCGACAAATGATCCTCCCTGGATGAAAACTGCTTGTGCCCTGGGCGGTCATCTGTCCGTAATAGCAGATAATCCCTGCATGAAGTCTTATTCTTTCATCAACAACTGCCGTCTACAACATAACATATTTTGCATCATTACGTAATACGAATAGGAATTCTTACTCTCTGGCAAAAATGGCCATTCATCTTCACCTCTGACAAGATCGAAATACATGGATTGCGCTAATCTACATCTACATAACACGCACTGTGTAGAAAAACAATCCCATAGCTAGTAATCTTTCTTATTTTCATTCTTTTTTCCCTACTTGCGTAGGGTTGAATGTATGTGGAGAGCCAGTCAGTTGACACTGGATATCATGCTGAAAATTTTTACTGTTTGTTTCCAGTGCCCAGTTCTACACACAATGGCTTTGATGGTGCATTACAGCGGTCTCTCAGGCCTGCATATGAAGAGAGAGTCTGCTTTGTAGCAACTGTAAGATTAGCTACACCTCAGTTTATTAAGGTAAAAACTGTGTATTGTTTTAATCACTGACAGTAGTAATCCAGCATATCTGTAAAGACCTTTTTTCTTTCTTAGAAGTTTATATGTATGGAATAGGTTTAAAGCAGAACTAACACGTTTTTGGAATTCAAACCCTCTGAAATTGCAAATTACAATTTGTACACATTGTATTATCCATATGCCATCTTGCCTATTCTATTGTTAAAGTAGACCGATAGGCAAAACTTTTAGCTTTCATTTTGGATAAAGCAAGGGAGGGTTATAATTGCTGTCAGATTTCTTTTTGCCATCTGTGTCCCATTACTGAGATTTTGTTTCACTTTCTGTCCCATAGCCAAACAGGAAGTGAGGGGAAATTCCTGCAAATTAAGGGAATCTCTTGGGGGACACCCAGATCACCAGAACTAGTGTCCCCATTGGAAGATTTCCTCTCTATTACTTTTCTGGGGACAACCCGAAATTTTGTGATTTTCTTTTACTCTCACTTTCAATGATAATGGTAAACAGGGCAAATAGGGTGAATCTCCTTAACGGGGGCACAGACAGAAATAAAGATTGACAGGGGGTTCTAATCGCTCTTCACTTTATCCAAAACTAAAAAAAAAGTTTTGCCTTTACTTACACTTTAAGCAATTAGTAGGAGGTGCTTTAAATTAAAATATGCAGCTGTCATCGAATAAGAAGATAGAACACAGGACAGAACTGGGTGCAGCCTCACTGTTTTGTGCAGTGATCATCTGTATCTCCAATGCAAATATCAGAATATAATACCATACTACTAGTCGTAGAGCATGTCAGGCTACGCATGGTGTCTGCACAGCAGCTGTTTAGACCTCCTAAAAAAGCTACAAGACAGTTTTGCAAGCGTGCATGCATGCATTATTTACGACTTTGTTTTTTCTTTTCTTTTATTGGAAACATTAAACATTTGAAACACTTTACTGCTTTAAGGAATCAAATTTTGAAACCTCTGTTGTGTCGCATTACTTTCTGTTTACAATCTTAGACACATTAGGGAGAATTCATAAAGGATATCGAAGATGCCCTTAAAATTCCGTTGTGCTTCCGCACTGAAATCGGCATTGTTAACGACCATTTCAGTCCTATCGGAGCCCAGCACCGAGGTTGGCGTGTCAATCCTGGGCATTTCTTCCTCAGTGCGCCCCCCCTCAGCCACATGACTGAGGAGTTTTTTTAGTGTGATGGGAGGAGCCTGATAGAAAAGTTGAGTTCCCCATTATGTCAGCCTTGCTGTTCCTTAACAGCACATGGAAGTAGCTGCTATTCAGTCCAATAGCAGCTTTTGGATCCGCTCATTGCCTTCCGCTATCAGTCAAAAGTACGGCAAACCTATCAGACTCTGCCCATCCAGTGACCTAAGACATTTCTCAAATATGGGCATTGTCATATTTGGGTGATGACATCACCACTATTCCCAGCCCCTTTTATTACACTCAGCTTTCCCCTGCTGAAAGCTGAATGGGGCCGGGGATAAAGCCCTGTACACAGTAGACATACCCCACCCTGACCACTCGGGTTCTAATTATCACCAGTTTCCGAATCTGCTAACTGTTGGGACTTCTTTCGGAAACTGTCTCTGCCATAGCGACAGGTTCTTAAAATGGCTGTGGTTGGAACAACCTCAGTTTGGTGTACATCTCAGTCATGTTACTGAAACTAGCCAAATGCTTGCTTGAAACGGGTAATTCTATTTAGAAAGTGTTATGCAAAGCTATATGTCAGCTTTTTGGCCTCATTTACATGGGCAATTAGGGCCATAGTGTGACACAAACCAATGTAAATCTGCTACAGGGATCACAGGTGTTTATGATCAGCAGTGGCCAGGAGGCCTGTACTAATTAGTGGTTACATGAGATTAGAGACAGATGAGCTCTTCTGTCCCTAAGTGCCGGTTTACACCAACACAATGCCAGGCATTGCATGTGATTCGCACTGCACTGCTTTGTAGATCACATGCGATGTTTGTGCGATGCAAATTCAGCCATACAGATTTATATGGCTCTGTTCGCATCGCATTCGGACCAAAATTGTGCGGGACCCTTTTTTTGTCCGCACCAGAATTCATGGTTCACACTGCGATATGCAAACCGATCTGGGGGTGTCATTAACATTCTATTGACACCCGCAGCAGTTCGCATAGGGCAGTGTGAACTGCCGGCGAGTTCTATGCGATGCGGGAACTGGCACTGGAACCTCGCTGGTTCCAGCATCGGGCTGGTGTGAACCGACACTTATAGCATGTATCTGCTCAATGTGCAGTTATTGTGAACAGCCACATCACCTGTTGGCCTGTCGTTGATTTGTACAGTCTGATGGCAGTGGCTGATTACTAACTCCTGTGATCCCTGCTGCAGATTTACATTGCTTGACATACTTCCTCTGTAATCCAGTGTGCAAATGAGGCTTTTAGATGTTCATGCCAGCATCTGTCTGTGCCACTTTTATATGTGGTTTCCATACATATAGATGAAAAATCTTTGGGCCCTTTCACACGGGCATTTCGTTTAGGTCTGCCTAAACAAAGGACAGGTGCACCTGAACGGACACTCATTGCAGCCCTATGGAGCGGCGGATGTCAGCGGTGACATGTCCACTGACACCCGTCGCTCTCTGATCCTGTCTGTGAAAAACAGACGGATGGAAGCCCTATTTTCCATCCGTCTGTAGAATCTCCATAGAGCAGAGCGGCCCTCTGACAGTTCCATCTCCGCTCAGTGAGCAGAGACGGAGCTGCCATCCGTCGGCTCAGTGGGGATCGGCGGATCAATCCCCGCTGAGCAAAAATGGACCCTTCACACGGAAAGCCCGTGTGAAAGGGCCCTTAGTTTTTACACAGCAGAAAAAAGCCAAGACCCATGTGCTGACTCTTCCCCCTGTGGTAGTGATTGGCTATAGTTATAACAATGGGTACTATTTATAGTGGTTTCCAGTAAGACATACTGTATATATGCTTTTTATTGTTTTACAAATATGTTGGTCATATCAGGGCTGTTTGTACTCCACCAGGAAATGTGCACTGTGGAGGAGCCTAATGAGGAGTTTACATCCAGACACAGCCTAGAATGGAAATTCCTGTTCCTGGACCACAGGTCAGTGGGGTGGTTCTTTTGGTGTTGGTACACAATAACCATTACTTTTCAATGCTCCTTACTTCCAGCTAGGCATAAATCATTAAAGTCTCCAGTACATTGAAAATGTACAGAAGAAGCCGTAATCTTCCAAAAAGCCAGACCACAGCTGGAGATATTTTTCCCACTTGAATTGATTTTATGTTTCCATTTTCTGCTGAAGCTTTAGACTCTCTCTTGATAGTTCTTTTTTTTTTTTTTTTTTTTTTTAATAATTGTAACCTACAAACAAAACTTGATTGCAGAGAAGAGGCTCTTGACCCACCTTGTGTGTGTGAGCGTTAGGGAATGAGAGCCTATATATTCTATTAATAAGATGTGGTATGCAGCTTAAAGCTGGTTCTGTTAACTGTTCTATGTATAAAGTCATGGTCATTGAGGATAAAGTGTACATTTTCCACTGGAGTGTGTGATTTTATTTATGTGCTTTTGTATGTTGCTTTCCTGGTGGTCATGTGATCATTGTTGTAATACATGAATGATATATTTGAAATGTTTTCAAGGGTGTGTTGTAGAGTAAAGCAGCAATGAACATGCATATGTTCACTGCTAAGATCTATTCAGTATTTCTACTTCATGCTTTATAGTGAAATATAAATGAGAGAAATTAGCATACCTACTGTCATTCACCTTTCAGAAGGAGCATCATCCGTAGTGTGTTATTATGGAGCTTCACGTTCATGTAGTAAAGATCGCTGATAATATTGGATTGAATATCTTTTAATTGATCATCTTTATTTGTTTTTAGGGCTCCTCCTATAATAGGATATCTACCTTTTGAAGTTCTGGGTACTTCTGGATATGATTATTATCATGTGGATGATCTGGAAAATCTTGCAAAATGCCATGAACATTGTAGGTGGCTTTTTACAGCTACATCTCTGACTAGAAGCAATATTGATTGTAGGAAATACAGGGAAATGTGTACCCTGTACAGATTGTTTCTTGTAGAGCTCAGTGAACTGCAACTAAATATTTGCAAACAAAACACTAGTATTAAAAACTTTACTGTGTTAATAAGCACAGTCCCTTAGGAAACATTTAATGACACCCACCAATTTTTATAGAAGCAGCTAAATAAGTGCACATTTCCAGCTTGCGAGAGTAGAATTTGCCACGTGAATTTTATTTAACAGCCTTGAGCATTGAACAGATGGGTGAAGTAAACCAAACATCTGGGAAGTATAGGTGGCTAGGTTCTTCTGAATGTAAGGCATGGTAATGCTAATTAAATAAAAACAAGTAGCGGCGCATAACACACAAATGACATTGCAATGAATGATCAACTAGAACATGTATAGATATTTTATAAAACAACACAGCCACATGTATATGTAATAATTGGCATTAATTGCAAAAGCTGTTAGCAGTCCTGGGTTGGTGCAAATGCACAATTAATTAATAGTCCTAAGCAGCATATATATAAAAAACGTCTCTCATAAGGGAAAGGCTAACACCCAGTGTGAAAAAGCTGAGCGGTCCGGAGCCTTAGACTGTTAATTAATTGTGCTTTTACGTCAACCCAGGACTGCTAACAGCTTTTGCAATTAATGCCAATTATTACATATACATGTGGCTGTGTTGTTTTATACAATATCTATATATGTTCTAGTTGATCATTCATTGCAATGTCATTTGTGTGTTATGCGCCGCTACTTGTTTTTATTTAGTTTGTATTGGGGCATTTTATCTATATACCTCAGTAGCTGGCTGCTGCATCATCATTTTTAGCTATCTATTTTTGTTTAGCGCAGATATTTACCTGTTTTTATATATACATGGTAATGCTAATGCTATACTGTTTTTTTGTTTTTGTAGTAATGCAGTATGGAAAGGGCAAGTCTTGTTACTATCGTTTCCTCACAAAAGGGCAGCAATGGATATGGCTACAAACGCGGTACTACATCACCTATCATCAGTGGAATTCTAGGCCAGAGTTCATTGTTTGTACGCACACTGTAGTAAGGTAATTGCATTGGTTAATTTTTTGTTCACAAACTTGGTCTATGCAAACTGAATTTAAAAATGAGTCTGATAAGTGCTTGCTGTGTGTCTGGGCTCTGCAGTGCAATCTGGAGTGCACTGCACAAACTACTGTTTCTCTTACGTTCACTGACTGACGCTGCCCTCTTAGACATGTGGGTTATATGCACATCCTACTAGGAGTACTAGGCAAAAAGAAAAAGCAAGCTGGCCCCTCCCAGGGGGCTGTCCTCTCTTTCCCATGTAACCCCCCTGCTCTGCTCAGCATATCAGTTTTAATATGCCTAGTGCAAGGAGTTGACCTGGCTCCCTTATGGAACCTGCGGTTTATATTTTTGCTACCGCTTTTTTCTTTTTTTCAAGCTATCTGATGAAGACTGCTATCAAGAAGCCGGTTGGGGCATAGAGGATGACTTGCATCCTGCAATTTCCCCAGCACGGCACGAGGAGTCAGCGGCAACGCAGCCTGCGCTGGGGGCACTGGTGTCCCTGGAGCCGAGCAACACCTAGAAAATCCCCTAGAAAACGCCCACCTCCCCCTTGTTCCTCAGGGGACGAATCCGAACCGGAAATTGCTTCTGCGGTCACAGGGACCCCCGTGGAACTCTGAGGGTGAGCTGGTACCCTCGGACAACGAAGAGGACCAGGGGGCCTTAGTTGCGTGCGAAAAAGCGCTGGTGGCCGCACTGATTTCTAATATCCGTGCGTCTTTGCGACTTGACCAGGCAGGGGAGTCGCAAGCGTCCGCATATGTTTGCGGGTCTGCTAGGCTGCCTAGGTCGCCTAAGGCTTATCCTTATGATACATTTTTTTGACCACCTGGTCTATCAGGAATGGCAGCGTTCGCAGAATTCCTTCGCCCTACCTAAACGCTTCGATATACGCTATCCCTTTGAGGATAGTTTCATGAAGAAGTGGGCGTCCCCCACAGTAGACCCTCCGGTGGCTCGCCTGAACAAGGCAACGACCATTCCGTTGGAAGGGTCCCCCTCGTTTAAGGACCCAGCCGATAGGCGAACGGAGGCAGTGTCCAAGGCAATTTTCCTGTTGGCAGGATCAGCCATGCGGCCGGCCCTGGCATCTGCCATGGCGACGCAATATCTGTCGGAATGTATTGCAGAGCTGCAGAATGATTTGGACTGCGGCAGGACTGTTTTTGTCTCTGGTTACGTTCGTGGTCGGGTGACCACGCGTCTAAAAAAGGTCTCGCGGATCTTCCCTTTCAGGGTGGCCGTCTCTTTGGGCCACAGTTGGATGAAATTATCAAGGATTTCACTGGGGGGAAGAGTACTTTCCTTCCGGAATCCAGGCGGCAGGAGCTCTGCCACAAGCAGGGACCTGTCTCTTCGGGTCAGAAGAGGTTTTTTCGTGCCCCTGGTGCAGTGGGCAAAGGGTCGAGGCCCGGCAGGCCTGCTGCAGGGGCCGGGAAGCGTCCCTGGCAGCGCAAGAACGAAAAGACAGAGGACAAGCCCTCCTCTGCATGATGGGTTGCCCCCACCCGACCATCGGGTGGGGGGATGTCTTTTGGGGTCTGCAGACAGGTGGACTTGCCCGCATTTCCGACCATTGGGTGCAGGAAGTGGTGTCCTCCGGGTACAGGATAGAGTTCAGCACTCTACCCCCAGACAGGTTCTTCCCATTAAACTTGAGACTCCCTCTTAAGGGCTGTTCAGGCACTCTCCGACCAGGGGGTGATCATGCAAGTACCTCCATTGGAGAGGTTTCACGGTTTCTCCTCGAACCTATCCGTGGTCCCCAAAAAAAAGGGGGGGGGGTCAGGCCAGTTCTGGACCTAAGGGCGCTAAATCACTTTGTGAGAGCGCGAAAATTTCGGATGGAATCCGTCCGTTCGGTCGTGGCCACCCTGTACCTAGGGGAGTTTATGGCGTCCCTGGATACCAGGGACATGTATCTCCATGTCCCCATTTGTCTCCGGTACCAGCGCTTTCTGTGCTTTGCGGTGGGAGATCTTCACTACCAATTCGTGGCACTTCCCTTCGGTCTGGCCTCGGCTCCTCGGGTGTTCACCAAGCTGGTGGCCCCGGTGCTGGCGTTACTGAGGCAGAGGGGCATTGCGGTGGTAGCATACCTCGACGACCTGCTCCTGAGAGCGAAGTCAGCTTCGGCTCTGGAGGAGAATGTGGCTATCACCATGACTTTGTTACAGGACTTCGGCTGGCTGATCAATCTGCAGAAGTCGACATTGACACCTTCCTGTCGCCTGGAATATCTGGGTCTGATTCTGGACACGGAGCAGTAAAGGTGTTCCTACCGACCAAGTTGCTGACGTTTTTGTAAGCAGCGGTGCGAACCCTGCTGTCACGCCGGTGGTCTTCCTTACGGTTTTTATGCGGGTGTTGGGGCTCATGGTTTCAGCCTTCGAGGCGGTCCCCTACGCCCAGAGTCACACTCGGCTCCTTCAGCGAGCGATTCTGTCTCAGTGCGACAAGTCCCCTCTGTCCCTGGGCCAGTTAATCAGGTTGGATTCTCAGACCAGAGGGTCATTGACATGGGGGCTTCGGGCCCCGGCCTTAACGTTGGGGAAGTCTTTTCTTCCCCTGAATTGGTCGATAGTCACGACGGATGCCAGCCTATCGGGCTGGGGGGGGGGCTACTGGGGCAGTTGTCTGTGCAGGGCCGCTGGTCGGCGCAGGAATCTCGCCTTCCGATCAATGTGCTGGAGCTGAGGGCGATCAGACTCTGCCTCGCCCACTGGACGGAAAGGTTGCACGACCTCCCGCTTCAGGTTCAGTCGGACAATGCCATGGCAGTGGCATATGTGAATCATCAGGGCGGAAACGAGGAGCTCGGCAGCAGCTGCAGAAGCGGCTCTCATTCTGCGATGGGCGGAACTTCACGTGCCAGCGATCTCCGCCATCTACATTCTGGGCATAGAGAATTGGCAGGCGGACTTCCTCAGTCACCAGACGCTGGATCAGGGGGAATGGTGCCTCCATCCAGAAGTGTTCAGCCAGATTTGCCACAAGTGGGGCACGCCAGATGTGGACCTCATGGCGTCTCGGTTCAACCACAAAGTGGAAACGACCGTGTGCAAGACGAGAGACCCGTTGACGGTCGCCACGGACGCGCTGGTAGCGCCTTGGGGGTCGGTATCGTCTTCTGTACGCCTATCCTCCCATCAAGCTTCTACCGCGTCTATAAAATATTTGCAGCGCCCCTTGAAAATGATGAAGCAATAATGATTATAACCGCAGGATCCTATATGGATGGTGAGTCCGCTGGAGAAATACAGATAATAGATTATATCACTAATCACCTCATAGTTGTCCTATATTAGATAATAGACATAAAGAGGTCGCCTGAGTGGTAGGTATATCCTAGGACGCCAATATTAGTAATAACGAAGTAGTAAAAGTTCCCCGCGACGTTTATAAAATATCTGCGCCATCTTCGAACTACCCTCCTATCCGCATGTCTTCTGCTATGGCTGGGGGTTCCGCGATGGTCGCGCAGGCACCGCTGGCAGTTGCCCAGAGAGCAGAACGTGTGCCAGCAAAGGTGAAACACCAACTTGGCTCTGCGGTACTCCAGGTGTAGACCGCACGGGGTGAACACCGTTTAGACCGACTTGTGAAGACCTACCTCCGTGGTAAGGGGGACTAGGTCGCAGACCACTGACTCCTTCAGGCGGACGGTTAAGAGATACGGGTCTTACATCTACCGCCTCTAGCGACCGTGCACTTCAAGGCGGGTAGCGTCTTACTCTCGGCGAAGACGTCGACGACGGCTCGAGGAGCAAAGGCGGGACTACTAAGTGTATACGGTGACGGTACCGTAACAGGCTGACTTGGACTTCGCCCTCCAGCACGTTGGAAAGGCAGGTCACCCGCTCCGTCTCAGACTAGCGGGAGTCGAGGTCGTGTAACTAGCCTTCCGCTCTAAG
>BLSH010221723.1:429170-439773 GCA_018402905.1 Glandirana rugosa | reverse complement strand
ATATATTTTTTTCCCATTTATCCGTGGGTCTACCATTTGACCGTTCGCGCATAGCCTTAGGGCTTCTGGTAAGAGTACACCCATACTTTATTTGGATTCATCACATACCTTGCTGTCTTGTTATATTCTCACAGGACCTATGGTTTTGGAACTGTCATAAGTTTTACATTGATTAGTGGAGTATCAACAGGATATAATCTATTATCTGTATTTCTCCAGCGGACTCACCATCCATATAGGATCCTGCGGTTATAATCATTATTGCTTCATCATTTTCAAGGGGCGCTGCAAATATTTTATAGACTTGTATTACACAATTGGATCAGTTGTTTTTCTGCGAGCTGCCCATATCTAACATTTAACATTTTAATACTCTTTGGACATTTGGTTTTATATTTACCCTTTTTTTATATATTTCTCTTATACAATAATTTATTTGTGAGCGCAGGCTTTTCACTATTTTAAGCTTCTACCGCGGCTACTGCGCAGGGTGGAAGCGGAGGGGATTCCGATGATCCTGGTGGCTCCGGATTGGCCTCAGCGTCCGTGGTACGCCGACGTGGTGCGAATGGAGGCAGATGTTCCCTGGCGCCTTCTGCTTAGCGAAGATCTGTTGTCACAGGGACCCATCTTGCACCCTGCTTTACCCTCGCTGGCTTTAACAGCTTGGCTATTGAGTCCCAGGTGAGGGATAGGGGTGTCTCTGACTCCATGATTCCTACCGTGCTGATTTGAATTTGGTGCTTTCTGTGCTGCACAAGCCACCATATGAGAAGATCAGGGATATTCCGTTACAATTACTGTCGCAAAAAGTGCCTTTCTTGGTGGCCATTACATCCGCTAGGCGGGTGTCTGAGTTGGCAGCGTTGTCCTGTAAGTCTCCTTACTTGGTCCTTCATAAGGACAAGGCGGTCTTGCGACCTTCCCCTTCGTTTCTACCGAAGGTGGTCTCCTCTTTTCACATTAATGAGGATATTGTTCTCCCTTCATTATGTCCGCACCCGTCTCATCCCAAGGAATTTGAGTTACATTCTTTGGATGTTGTGAGGGCTTTGCGGGTGTATTTGGCGGCTACAGCTTCTTTTCAGAAGTCTGATGCATTTTGTGCTGATGGATGGTCCGCGCAAAGGATTGGCGGCCTCGTCGGCTACTGTTTCCTGTTGGATCAGACAGACCGTGACCCATGCGTATACTGTTTGGGGCAAGGTACCCCCTTTTCCATTCACGGCTCATTCCACCAGGGCAGTTAGCACTTCCTGGGCTTTCAGACACCAGGCTTCGGGGTCACAGATGTGCAAGGCGGCTACTTAGGCCTCACTGCACACATTTACTACGTTTCACAAAGTGGATATTTCGGCATCCAGTATTTCAGTTTTGCAGGCGGCGTTGTAGGCGTGGCTGGCACCTCCTGAGAGGACTATGTTGGGTACAGTTGTTGTTTACCCACCCCTCTTGACTGACACAACTTTGGGACATCCCCACTTGTCAAATGAAGGGCTGCGTCTGTCAGTGAACGTAAGAGAAAAAGGGATTTTATTAAAACTTACCATAAAATCCTTTTCTCTGAGTTCACTGACAGACACAGCACCTACCCCTCTGTGTTGTGTTTGTACGGCTTGTTACGAACTGATATGCTATACAGAGCAGGGGGGTTATATGCTGGAGTGAGGACGGCCCCCTGGGAGGGGTCAGCTTGCTTTCTTTCTATTTGCCTTGTCTACTGGTAGGATGTGCATAAACCCCACTTGTCAAATGAAGGGCTGCGTCTGTCAGTGAACTCGGAGAAAAGGATTTTACGGTAAGTGTTAATAAAATCCCTTTTTTTATACATGCAAGTTTTTTTTTTTTATTATATGAATGTAAAAGGACCGAACATTTTGAAAAAAATATATATATTTTTTACCTTCTGCTATAAAACATATCAAATAAAAAAATAAAATACAATTTCTTCATAATTTTTGGCCAAAATGTATTTTACTCCAATAAGTGTATACTTATTAGATTGCGTGAAAGTTATCACTTTTACAAAATGATATATACTGTAATTTTTTTTTTTACACTACTAATGACAGTGATAAGCGACTTATAATGGGACTGCGATAGTGCGGAAGGCAATCTGACAGTAACTGACGCTGGGGGGGGGGGGGGGGTCCTGACTAACTGGCATCATCAGTGATACTAATACAGTGATCAGTGCTAATAATATACACTTTCACTGTAATAATTAACCACTTCAGCTCCGGGAGGATTTACCCCCTTCCTGACCAAAGCACTTTTTGCGATTTTAGACTGCGTCGCTTTAACTGACAGTTGCGTAATCGTGCGGATGCTGTACATAAACAGAATTGATGTCCTTTTTTTCCCCACAAATAGAGCTTTCTTTTGGTGGTATTTGATCACCTCTGTGGTTTTTATTGTTTGCGCTATAAACAAAAAAAGACCGTCAATTTTTTTTTAAAAAAACAATATTTTTTACTTTTTGCTATAATACATATCCAAAAAAAATATATAAAAAAATTATTTATTCATCAGTTTAGGGCGATATGTAGTCTTCCTCATATTTTTGGTAAAAAAAATCTCGCAATAAGCGTATATTGATTGGTTTGCGCAAAAGCTATGAGAATTGATTTAAGATTTTATTTATTTAGTTTTATACTGGTAATGGCGGCACTAGGGGGCGATCAAAGGGTTAAATGTGTTCCCTGTCAGTGTGTTCTAACTGTGTGGGGGCTGGGAAGACTGAGGGAAGAGAATGATTGCTGCTCCCATATACTGGGAACAGACCATAACTCTCCTCTCCCATGTCAGAAGGAGGATCCGCTTGTTTACATACACGGATCCCCATTCTGTCATTGCCGGAGAGCGATCACGGGTGGCCGGTGGACATCAAGTCCACCCCATCCGCTGATTGGTTCCCCTACTAGCATGTGAGTACGCCTACAATACTTGCTCCTGCGTCTGCCATCAGATGACAGCGATTCCTGCAGGAGAGCAGTGTTGCCGCCGTCAATCCACGGCGGGCGGTCGGCAACTAGTTAAACTGGTTGGGAAGGGGCTAAGTGTGTGCCTAACACGTTTTAATGTGCATATTATGTGCTGCTTTTTACTAGAAATCTATTTGTTCCTTCTCCCTGCATGGTAGAGATAAGAAACGGAGCTTGTTCCCTCTGTACAGATCCCTTGTTGAGTGTCAACACTGGGCTCTGGGCTGTGATTGGACACAGCTGATCAGCAGGTCCCAGCCAAGAGTCATTCGCTGTACTAAGAAAACTGTACTCACTGTGCTAATGTGTCACTGTACTAATGACACTAGATGGGAAGGAGTTAACATTAGGGCAATTAAGGAGTAAATGTGTGCCTAACAATGTGTAATGTGTGTATTATGTGTTGATTGCTGCTAAAGATCTTTATCCCAGCTGATCAGCAGGTCCCAGCCATGAGTTATTTGCCGGGACCTACTGTCAGACTCCCGCTGTGTACAATCATAGCTGGTTTTATCTGGGGAGGACCATGCCCTAAACCCAGCAACAGGCAGCAACATAAAAGTACGTAGCTTTGCCTGTAAGGCCCGCCCATCCGTAGTACATTGCAGATAGGTGGTTCGCAGTGCATATAGCCATTTTTAGCAGGGGTTCCCTGTTACTAGGAAGTTATTTCAAGGGTTCCTCTATGTTGGAAAGATTGTGAAAAGCTGCTCTTGAGTGTCCATTATCTTTTTGTATACACACAGGATTTTGTGTCTGAAAGCTTGGTCTGCAGAACCCGCATGCAAAAAGCGTCTTCTGTGTATGCTTTAAACCCCCACAAGACGAAGCCTAATTCTCTTATTCCTATGGCCACTACTTTTTAGCGAGTTCTTTCACACTCCACAGGCATCTACTTCCAAACCAAGGTTTGGAGTCACTTTTTGTTGCAAGTCCAGACTTTCAAGTCCACCAAGCCTCCCCAGAAATCCTCCTCACAATGAAGAGGAGTCTCTGCTCTTAGGAGCAGGGGGGTCTGTTGGTATTTTTGCCAGTCTGGATTGGAGACATCCTAGACCTCTAGGTCCAAATCTGTAAATTCAAAGATGTATAAAATAGAGTTTAGATCTCTGCCCCTGCTCACTTGTTTCTTTCCAGTATGTCAGCTTCTGACCAAAAACCTACCTACTGCAGGCAGAAGGAGCAGTCGTACCAATTCCTTTAGAATAGAGCTGCACAATTAATTGTTAAAAAAATTGCAATCTCGATTCAACCCCCCCTCCTGATCTTAAGCGGAGTTCCACCCACATTTTTCACTCCTCGCCATGCTGCACTAATGTGCATCTTTAAAATGAATTGGCAGTTTATTTATTTTCTGTTCACTTACCTGATTTTATGCCTATATCTAATTACACTTCCTTCTTTAGGGGCCACGGCGCCGTATGTCATTTCTGGTTTTTCATTGTCTCCTGGGAGATCTTGGCATGGCACTGCTCCCGTTACATTTAACATTGGCGTCTATGGAAGATCTTGGTCAGCTTGACATGGCACTGCTCCCGTAACATTTAACATTGGTGTCTATGGAAAATTTTGGTCAGCTTGGCATGGCTGTGCCATGTCAAGCTGACCAAGATTGCGCTGCACTGCACATGGGCGAGATCCACTGCTCAGCCCCCAGTTACATCACTAACCTAATCTCTAAATACCAACCTATTCGTTCTTCTCAAGATCTTCTGCTCTCTAGCTCCCTCATCACTTCCTCCCATGCTCGCCTCCAGGACTTTTCCAGAGCCTCTCCAATCTTATGGAACGCCTTACCCCAAACTGTCCGATTTATCTTCTAATCTATTAGCTTTTAGACGATCCCTGAAAACCCTTCTCTTTAGAGAAGCCTATCCTACCCACACCTAACAACTGTATTCTCATTTTCTCCATCAGCTCTTCCCCCCACAGCTATTACCTTTTGTCCCTCATGACCCTCCCTTCTAGATTGTATGCTCTAACGAGCAGGGCCCTCTGATTCCTCCTGTATTGATTTGCATTTTATTGACTTGTATTGTAATTGTACCATCTGCCCACATGTTGTAAAGCGCTGCGCAAACTGTGGGCGCTATATAAATCCTGTATAATAACAAGATTTTTCTTTGCTTCTCTCAGACTAGGGGAATTCATGGAATCAATAGACAGACAAAATGCCTATCTACATCTTCTCCCTCACATCGACTCTTTCTGTGTTGTGCTGTGTGAGACCAACACTTACAATATGTAGCCCCCACATTCGGGCCCTCCTCTACTGAATAAGTATTTGCAAAATTGTCTGCCCCGCTTCTGACTCTCCTATGAACCTAGGGAGTTCATGTCACAGGATATCTAGATATCCTTGTACTGAAGGACTTCTCAGCCACAACTTTGGCTGCCAACGCCTGGAGGGCGATTCATTTCCTTTGGATAATTAACCTTTCAATGTCTGCTCCCCAACATTCAAACCATTTGGAGTTCCTTGATCTAATCTTAGATGCAGCTCAAGCCAGAATTTCATTTACCCAAGAAAAGGACCCTCGGAGCCAAACAGCACCTCTCAGTTGACTTCTACTTGAGAGTTTTGGGCTTGATGATAACCCCTTTCGAGGTCATTCCATTTACCCAGTCAAAACTTCCATCAGCATTCTGATATTGAGAGCCATCAGATTTTTTTATACAACTCTGGTCCTCTCTTCTCCAAAGTCACTCCCCAGTAAGAGTTGCCACAGCAGTGACCTACATAAACCATCAAAGGGCACCAGAAGGCAGACTGCCCTAAAATTCAAGTCTGCTACACTCCTAAGAAGAAAACTCATATTCCAGCAATTGACAGGCCGACTTCCTAAGCCGTCAATGCCTAAACTTGGGGGAGTGGTCTCTGCACCCAGAGATCTTTCAAAATCTCTTTTAAAGTGGGGAAAACCACCAGGCTTCCAGGTTCAACAAAAAGCTGGAAAAGTTTGTAGCCAAGACCAGGAATCCACTGGCCCTATCAGTAGATGCTCTGGTGATTCTTTGGACTCAGTTCAAGATGTTTTATGCCTCCCCTCCTTTGAAGATCCTCCCCTGACTGCTGCACAAGATGAGGAGGAAAGGTTTCTTATGAATGCCTTCGCACCGAACTGGACCAGAGGTAGGTGATACACAGACCTACTAAGGCTTCTGGCGCACAAGCCTTGGCCTCTTCCAAACAGACCAGACCTGCAGGCCCAAGACCCGCTATTCCATCCTGGTCTGCTGTACTTTAGAGACACCCTTTTGGACCAATTACAGATATTCTACCTCACTTGTAGGTTTACCTTTCTGGTAGCCATTTTATCTGTTAGGTGTATTTCTTAATTGGCTGCTCTTTTCTGTAAAGAACCTTTTCTTGTTTTGTACATGGGCAAAGTGGTTTTGAGACCAACCTATGGTCTGTCCTTTCCATCTCAGTAAGGATATTGCTTTTTCTTCCCTCCGACCTGCCCCTCCCTAACATATAATGGGGAAACTGTTCTATATTGTCTGAATGTGATCAGGGCTGTGAGTCTGCCTGAAAGTTACAGCGTGTTTTTGCAAGAATGAGTGTCTCTTTGCCTGCCCAAGGGCCCTCATAAAGGGCATCCTGCTTCCAGCTCCACCATTGCTAGATGGATCAGACCACTAATTCCCAGGGCATACTCACTTAAGGAAAGGTTTCCACTTTTCAGAGCCCATTCCACCAGGGCTGTTGGTGCCTCCTGGTCTTTTCATTACCAAGCATCTGCTGTGACCTGGTCTGCTGTTTACACATTCTCCAAGTTTTACCAGGTGGTGGTTTGGGCCTCATTTGATGCGAGCTTCAGTCACAAGGTGTTTCAAGCTGCTGCTCGTGTTCTTTAACCTTAGTATTTTTGTTGGCATTTGGTTTGCTGTGTTGTTACCCACTCCTCCCTTTTCTACTTGGTTACATCCCTGATCTATGAATGGTCCCAAGAAGTACTGTAAGTTGAGAGTAATTTTACTTGCCTGTAAATTTACCTTGGAGTGCAGTCCTTATTATTAGTACTCCTTATTGCTTGCTAAAAGATTGAGTCTCACTCAGTGGGTTGGGTTATAGGAGTATGCTCTAGGGCAGCCCTAGCAAATTTTTTTTTGCCAGTGTCTAAGCATCTGAAGGTAGCTGTATATAACCCATAGTCTATTACTACGATATGTATTGTATCCTATACTGTACTACAACATAACAAATATACAGGTAAGTCAAAATTCTTTTCTGTTTCAGTAGTTTTATTGAATTTTCAAGGAAATACAGATCAACAATTTTGCCCATGCAGGGGCTGTACCAAACTGCCAGGAACATACAAAGCATTTAAACTAGTACAAGTAGTTTGGAAATGTATGGGAAACCTTCAGAACACCCAAAAAGTTGACCCACTTCCATGACCCGCATACAAGTTTAACTGTAAATGATAAAAGCTTATGGTGGCGGGTAAGGGAGGCAGAAAAAGGGCCATTGTAGAAACAAATAGAGGGAAAGAGGAGGAAGAAAAGAAAGAATGAAGATCTAACAGCCCCCAAAGACCTGGAACAAGGACAAAATAAGCTATAGGCTAAATTCCGCTTTACGCTGAAGTGCATATCCAGGTCAGGGTTCCCAGACTTTAGGCTACTTTCACACTGGGGCAGTGGGGGGGGTGGTAGTAGTAAAGTGCCACTAGTTTTAGCTGGCTTTACCACTGTTATAGTGGCGATTTGGCTCCGCTATTCGGGCGTCGGCGGGGCACTTTTAACCCCTAAAAATGGGTTAACAAGGGGTAAAAGCGACAGCGCATGGCGCTTCCAAATCGTTGTGCCGGCACTGCCCATTCATTCCAATGGCAGGGACGGTGGAGGACCGGTATATACACTGCTCCCACGCTGCCCAAAGATGCTGCTTGCAGGACTTTTTTTTTTTTTCTTGTCCTGCAAGCCCACAGCCACTGTGTGAAAGCACTCGGGCTTTCACACTGGGGTGGGTGGAGGGGGAGTTTTTCAGGCACTTTACAGGTGCTATTTTTAGAGCCAAAGCACCTGAAAAATGTCCCAGTGTCTAAGAGGTCTTAAAGAATTTGGTTGTGAGTCAATGAGGATACTAGAAGGTTTCTCATTTATAATCAGCGGGCTTATACATGTTTAAATTCTAGTAAGGCCACCATTGTTTTTTTTCTAGCAGTAGTCAATTTAGCCTATATAAAAAGGACAATGGCAAACTTTTGTTCAGGATTAGGTAGAACTTGATATAGGGAGGTGCAAAAAGGAGCACATCACTCAAATGGCCACATCCCAGAAGCACCTTTTCACTGAACCGCTTTTCAGTACCACCTAAAGAGGACTTTGTGGGTTGCTTCCATGTTAGGAGCATTTAGTTATCTGAGACCAGATCTTCTTGCTCCATTCCTCAGAAGATGTTGGTTTTGTCAAGTTATGTTCCTATTTTCTAACATTTATCAGGGGACTGCAATGAATGACTGTTGCGAGCCAAGTACAGAGTTGAAATTTGTTTGGGGCACCACAGCACGTAAAGTTAGACCTGTTCAAAGATCAATTTAGTATAGGAGAATTCAGAGTTCTAGATAGGGAAGGGGATCCAAAGTATAATTTTCCATAGTACTGTTTCTGGGGGAGGTTTATGGTGCTCCTGAAAGGCCGGCCACGATGGGAAAAGCTGGCAGGTAAGGAAGTGATATATATATGAGCAGTGAGCAGTCCACAAAGCAAATGACCTAGGAGAATTCATCTGTATTTAAAGTGGTTGTCAATTCGTGACAACCACTTTAACCTACGAGTAAGCCTATAATGAGGCTTACCTGTAGGTGCCCTGCATATCTCCCAATTCTGCACGGTTTAGGAGATATGCAGTGTACGAGATGTGCTAACGTCATTTTGGCACATGCACAGTGAAGAAACGGCCTCCGTGCCGTTTCTTCACTGTGATCATGCCGCGACTGGCGGCTCCCACGTGCATGTGACGTCACGCGTGCTGCAACTGGAGGCTCCTGCGGGAGTGGCGTCACATGACTCCGGCCAGTCACAGAGCCGGAGATCGTGGCCCCGGAGGGAAGAGGGGCCAAAGATGAACGCTGCCAGCACAGGTGACAGGACTGGATGTCTGAGGCTTTGTTTGCAGGTAAGTAGCACATAATGGGCTACTGTGCGATGCATAGTAGCCAATCATGCATCTACTTTGCAGGGGAATACAGAGGAAGTAAACCCTATTTGGGTTTACTTCCTCTTTAAAAAAGAGTTTTTTTACAACAGGTAATAGGGGTAAGGAAGGAGACACTCGATTGCTAGTGTTTTGTAGCAAATGCCATACTTTTCAAGCCATAAAACATTAGGGGGGATGAGCTGAATGAGGGAACCAAAGCAAAACTGTGATCAGAATTGCGTCAGTTTGGAAATATTAAAAAGGCCCAAAGGGAATATCCATGATTGAACCTAGCAAGGTAAGTTAGGAAATCTAGATGACCTCGTAGTATTTCTTTGTATTCTGAATTCTTAAACTACCCTGTGATTTATGCGTATAAAGAGTGGCAATAGTTTGCACTGAAGAAGAGGGAGGCATAAGTTTGATCTCTGAATAGCCCCAATGATAAAGTCGCCTAGGTAAGTGAAATTGTGATTGGATACAGAATACTACTTCTGAAGTAAGTTCAGGACAGTGGATTTGGCCTCATTTATCTTAAAGCGGTATTAAACCCAAAAACAAAACATTTTTATATTGTAGCTTACTAATTCTAAGATGTTGTGGCTGCATTAGTTTTCTTTTTTTTCTCTCGCTTTTATGTTCACCTGGTGATTTGCAAGTCTGTTATTTGTGAACAGACCAAGCCATCCAGCAAATGTGGCAATTAGAGAGCTGTGACAAACCATTTAAAATTAATAGGGGTGCCTACAACTTTTATTTATGTATGTAAAATTTTTTATCCCAAAAGATAAAAAAGGTTGCTGTTACTGCTTAAAAAGTGTTACATGATATCTGGAGTTCAGCTTTAATTTGTTAGTAAAGTTCATCTAAATCTGCTAGTACAGCTAACCCTACCCTCCACAAGATTGACAATGCTGCTGTCCAAAGCTACTATGACATCACCAGTATGTGACTATACTGTATTCGTAGGATAAAGTCTGTAGTAATGTTTCATTTAGTTTAAGCTTTATTTCTTGTTAATCTTTTTTAACATATTCTTGTTAAATTTGTTTATTTGGTTTAAACATGTAAAATAATATAACCTAGACAATAGCGTTGTAGGTTACACTGAAAAAAAAATAGATAGATACAACAATATAATTATAATATTACAGTAATACAGGGTAATTTTTAGTTAAAGTAATAAAGTGCATAAGAGTTAATGACAATAATACAATTAAGTCAGAATATAGCTACTGATGGGAAATATAAGAAAGGTTATATGTGGGGGGAAGGATAGCTTAATATGGTAGATGTAGTAAATAATTACGTCATGAAGATTTAAGGTGAAATGCAGGAGATATTACTAATAAAGTAAGGAAGATGGTAAAGAAAAATAATAAATGCGAAATTGTATTGTGATAAAGATAAATAGCAATGGGGACTTACGTGAGAAGTGAAAGAATGAGAGTCGGGGGGGGGGGGGGGGGGG
>BLSH010221723.1:417552-429160 GCA_018402905.1 Glandirana rugosa | reverse complement strand
CCCCCCCCCCCCCCCCCCCCCCCCCCCCCCCCCCCCCCCCCCCCCCCCCCCCCCCCCCCCCCCCCCCCCCCCCCCCCAGTGTGTGTCCCAAGGCTCCAGCCAAATCCGAAAGTGGTAATGGCATAAATGGATTATCAAGGCATCATTAAGGAAGCATCAAAGTTGGGAGGTAAGTCATGTTCAATCCAGGGATGCCAGACTTTTGAACAGCTTCAATCTTACAATGGATCATGGCTTGGTTAATTCTATGCTTGGTCTCAATCAACATCAATGTTGATGATTTCCAGGACTTGGCAATGGTCTGCTTAGCAGCAGTAGTGATCTGGAGAGATAGTTTGAATTGGGTGCGTGTGAGATTAGCTGGTTTTAAGTTTAGAATAGCAATTAAAGGATCAGGAAGAATAGTTTCCTTAAAGTGTGGATAGAATATGAAATATTTTAATCCAGAATTTTTTAACTATTGGGCAATCCCACCATATATGAATTCATTTATGTACAGTCGATATAAAAAGTCTACACACCCATGTTAAAATGTCAGGTTTCTGTGATGTAAACAAATGAAACACAGAAATAATTTCAGAACTTTTTGCACCTTTAATGTGACCTATAAACTGTACACCTCATTTGAAAAACAAACTGAAATCTTTTTTAAAAAAAATAAATAAAAAAAAAATAATGTGGTTGCATAAGTGTGCACACCCTCTTATAACTGGGGATGTATCTGTGTTTAGAATTAAGCAATCACATTCAACTCATGTTAAATAGGAGTCAGTGCACACCTGCCATCATTTAAAGTGCCTCTGATCAACCCCAAATAAAGTTCAGCTGTTCTAGTAGGTCTTTACTGACATTTTCTTAGTGGCATCCTACAATAAAAGCCATGGTCCGCAGAGAGCTTCCAAAGCATCACATCAGAGGGATCTCATCATTAAAAGGTATCAGTCAGGATAACGGTTGTGTAGACTTTTTATATCCAGTGTATGTATGCATCGATGTAGAAGTAGATGGCACCAGAAGTCCAATATGCTCCAAAGTGAAGAAAATGTTTTTATATGTTGTATGTTGATTACAACACTGTAATTATATGTTCTTTTCCAAAAAAAATTCATTGTAAAGCTATTTTTTCAGCTATGCAGAGGTTGGTGCAGAGAGAAGGCGAGAACAAGGTCTAGAAGATTCACCACCTCCCATCATCTCAGATAAAGTGAGTCATTTTGTTTGTCTTACAGATCAGTAGCACCACTGATTGGGCAGTAACTGCATTTTATTTTTTATATTGCATTTGTTGTAAATTTCTTTTATAATCCTGGAGCAGAGTTTTTGTTATCTGTGAGGAAATATTACAAGATTTACAATTTTGGATATATTTATGTGCCTTCAGAACCAAGATTCTATCTCAGACAGTCGCATACATAAGGACAGTCTAAAGGATGCTTTGGAAAGGTTCGATGACAGCAGGACGCCGTCGCCATCATCCAAGAGTTCTATCAAGTCATCATCACACACAGCAGTGTCTGATCCATCATGTGAGTAGGAGCTCTTTTGAATTCATTTTTATTGCATATATCTTTTTATTGGGTGTTGATAAATGTGTCTTTCTTTCTCGTCCATTGAGGGACACAGGAATTCAGAAACACTCAGGCTATACTACTGTCTACCGCAGGTTGGGACACAGGCAAATAGCAAAATTGTAAACCAGTCCCTTTATAACCTCTTTTCTTCCCAGCATGCCACAGTGTTTTGTTAGTGTTCTGGCCAGTTGAACTCCTTTTCTACATCTCTTCTGATTAAAATTCTATATATCTTAATCGTACAGTACAGAACACAAGAAGATTTTATAAACCCCAGGTTATATAGGCCCATACCTTCAGGTGATTGCACACTGGCAAAGCTTTTGAGGACAAGCCTCTTGGGTGCCTAGCCTTTAACCCTACTACACTCTGAGTTAACAGTTTATTTGTTGGTGTCCTAAGACGATGAATCTTTTTCCCTTACAGAGAAATCACTCTTGGCTTAACTAGTTTATTATTTAATCTTCAGATTCTTCAATCAACTTTTCAATTAATTCCTCACTGTCTTTTAATACCACATTAGAAGCAGTGCAACCTCAGTAAAACATTGTGAGCTGGATCTGGATGCACACCTTGGGGTGGCTTGTAATCTTGCTTCAGGCTATGGATCCTGCACAGGGGCTCAAATAAGCACTTGTGCAACACGTGTTGTTAACTAGAAGGTCCTATACAGAGCCACGGTTCATCCCTATAGGACCCAGATCCTGAAAACCCCATTGGGGGAATGCCCACTGTGGCAGGCAAAATCTGGACATTTTAAGGAACCAGCAGCGTGAACAGACAGGCTCACCCTGTATCTCTGATCATTACTGTAAAAACTGAATCTATGTTTGGAATGTATTCACTTTTAGGCCTCATACACATGGACGTTTTTTGACGCCACATTTTTTAGCATTTTTTGCAGCTCTCCATGTTATTTAATGGGCCCATAAAAACACTGACATTTTTGAGCTGTAGATGGCATCGGCGTTAGTGAGCTGAAAGTAGAACTCACGGGGCTAGCGCATTCCAAGGCTGTAACGTTTTGGCATTTTTGACGTCGAGCCGGCAGAATGTTCACTAATGCCGTACCAGCGTTTTCAGGTTAAAAAATAGCAGAGGAAAGTTTTGTCGAACAAAACACCTATTGACGCCGAAGCTCACTAAAGCTCATTATTGTCGATGCAAAATGCCGACAAAATCGTGTTTTTGACGCCGATTTTTCACCAACGTTTTACTTATTTTTTTTTAATACGCCCATGTGTGTATGAGGCTTTGGAGTGAAAGCTTTTGAAACGTGGTGCTAAAACTCAGGCATACAGAGCTTAGTCTCAGGTTGATGACCAGTTATTACATCATACCATCGGTCACAAACTTTATCACTTCTTTCGCCTAGAGCCCTTTTAAGGTACTTCGGGCGCTTCCTCCCGCCCTTTCATCACGAGACCCTCGCCAAGAATGATCCATGTCTGGGTTGCTGAATACTCCTTCCCGACACACTTGCCCTATATTTCACACCTGACTCTGTGAGGGGATCACTCTCACCAGTAGCTAAGGCAGAAGTCAGGCAAAAGGCAACCATAGCAGAAATGTATTCAAACATTTGCCCAGCCAAAGGCCCACACAACACTCTTAACAATGACAATGCTTCCCTTGCATGAGAGCAGGACCAGGTTTTAACACCGGTCTCTGCATCTAATTCTGTTTCAGGCATGCAACATACAGCCTACCTGATTTTCCTGCAACTATGTCACAATTTCTGAAACAACTAACAGATTTAATACAGCCATCACTGTGCAGGGCTCAAAACGCCAGACTCCTTCTCCAGCTCTACAGACTTTACCGGAGTTGGAGCCCAATATGCGTAATCTAGAAGAGGCAGATGTTAAAGGAAATGCAGAAGAGGGCGATGTTAGAGGAAGATTTCTCACCCACTGGATCCTATGCGTCTCATGTTAGTGGCTTCATGCAATATGCTTGCTAATGTTGATATGCTCACTTCTGCTGTGAGCAGAAGCCCCAGCATTGTCGCCCTTGGTGGTTTGCCTTTTCGCAGTGTCCCTTCAGATACAAAGATACCTGCTAAATCTAAAAATACATCCTCAGTTCATGAACAAAATCTATGAGTTTGGGGTCAATCCAGAAAAGATTTCAGTTATCTGAAAATCATCCCCAAATGCTATCCAGTGGGAAAAGAGTTCACCAATAAATGGTCCAGTAGCTGATCCTGCCATCTCAGTCATAACGTGTTTGTAAGTCTCTGAAATGTAAAAATCGTGGTGCACCGAATGGAAATTTTGGTGCCGAAACCGAAAATGACAGTTTTTAAAAAATATTTATATTGTTATATACCATTGTCATATGCAGCCTACATGTGCCTGGGCACTGACAGGCGGCACTGATTAGTGCTGATAGGTGGCACTGACAGGCGGCACTGATTGGATGCACTGATAGGCAGCACTGATTGGTGACACTGATTGGCACTGATAGGTGGTACTGACAGGTGCCACTGGATGGTACTGGCAGGTGGCACTGGATGGTACTGGCAGGTGGCACTGGTTGGCGTTAATGGATGGTACTCACAGGTGGCACTGATTGGCAATGACAGGCGGCCCTGGATGGTACTGGCATGTGACACTGGTTGGCACTGACAGGCGGCACTGGATGGGTACTGGCAGATGGCACTGGCATGTGGCACTGGCAGAGGAGATTAGAAGATTCACAGTGCACAGAGTGCGCTGCTTGTAGGAGCCGCTCTGTGCATGAAACTGTCACATAATTACACTGAATGCAGAGAGAGAGCTGTCAGAGCTTCACGCTGAGATCGGAGGTGGGTGGGACCAAACAGCTAACACCCGCCCAGCCCCCTGTCCCATTGGCTGGTGTTTGATAGCTGTTCAGTCCCGCCCACCTCCCAACATCAACTTGAAAATCTGACAGCTCTCTCTCTCTGCATTCAGTGTAATTATTGACAGTTTCATGCACAGAGCGGCTCGTACAAGCAGCGCGATCTGTGCATTGTGAATCTTCTCATCTCTGCCATCCATTGTGGGGTATGTGATGCACACATGCCCCCGTAATGGACGATACCCGGAGTGGACTCCGTCCCCTTTTCGGTATCGGGCCGTTTCTTTGTTTCAGCCAATACAGAAAACACAGATTTTGCCCGAAAATGGCTACAATTGCCGGCGGCCAAAATTTCAAGGCATCCCTAAAAATAAACAGACTATCCCTCTATAGTATGTAATAGTTTCCATCCAAAGCTGTTGAACAACAAACTGAAATATTTTAGGTGGAGTGAAGTAAAAATAGAAAAACTCAAATAATATAGTTGCATAATGTGCACACCTTTTAAACCAATACTTGGTCGAAGCACTTTTTGATTTTATTACAGCACTCAGTCTTTGTGGGTATGAGTCTATCAGCATGGCACATCTTGACTTGGTAATATTTGGCCACTCTTTGCAAAAACACTCCAAATTTGTCGGATTGCGAGGGCAACTCTTGTACACACACCACTATAGATCACCCCACAGATTTTCAATCGGATTCAGGTCTGCGCTCTGGCCGGACCATTCCAAAATGTTAATCATCTTCTGGTGAAGCCATTCCTTTGTTTCTTGGATGTATGCTTTGGGTCGTTGTCATGCTGAAAGATGAAGTTCCTCTTCATGTTCAGCTTTCTAGCAGAAGCCTGAAGGTTTTGTGCCAATATTGACTGATATTTGGAACTGATCATAATTCCCTCTACCCTAACTAAGCTCCAGTTCCAGCTGAAGAAAAACTGCCCCAAAGCATGATGCTGCCACCACCATGCTTCACTGTGGGTATGGTGTTCTTTTTGTGGTGTGCAGTGTTGTTTATGCGCCAAACATTTTGGAGTTATGTCCAAAAAGTTCAACATTGGTTTCATCAGACCAGATGCTTTTGGGAGACTTCAGCTGTGTTTTTTCTGGGCTTGGATGTTTTTCTTGGTAAGAAAAGACTTCCGTCTTGCCACTCTACCCCATAGCCCAGACATAGGAAGAATACAGAAGATTGTTGTCACATGTACCACACAGCCAGTACTTGCCAGATATTCCTGTAGCTCCTTTAATGTTGCTGTTGGCCTCTTGGCAGCCTCCCTGACCAGTTTCCTTCTCGTCTTTTCATCAATTTTGGAGGGACGTCCAGTTCTTGTTAATGTCACTGTTGTGCCATATTTTCTCCACTTGATGATGACTGTGTTCCATGGTATATCTAATGCCTTGGAAATTCTTTTGTACCCTTCTACTGACTAATACCTTTTAAAAAATGAGATCCTTTTGATCCTTTTGATGCTTTGGAAGCTCTCTGCGGACCTTGGCTTTTACTGTAGGATTTGACTAAGAAAATGTTAGTAAAGACCTACTAGAGCAGCTGAACTTTATTTGGGGTTCATCAGAGGCACTTTAAATGATGGCAGGTGTGTACTGACTCTTAGTTAACATGAGTTAAATATCCCACTGGATCCTATGCATCTGATGTTAGGGGCTTCATGCAATATGCTTGCTAATGTTGATATGCTCACTCCTGCTGTGAGCAAAAGCCCCAGCATTGTCGCACTTGGTGGTTCTCCTTCTCGCAGTGTCCCTTCAGATACAAAGATACTCATTAATCTAAAAACATTCTCAGTTCATGAACAAAGAGAATGAGCAATCTATGAGTTTGGAGTCATTCTAGAAAAGATTTAAGTTATCTGAAAATCGTCCCCAAATGCTGTCCAGTGGAAAAAGAGTTCACTGATAAATGGTACAGTAGCTGATCCTGCCATCTTAGTCATAAAGTGTTTGTAAGTCTCTGAAATGTAAACTAAACAAAGAACATCCCTCTATAGTATGTACTAGTTTCCGTCCAAAGCACCTATTGTGGTTCCTATGTGGTCTCTCCCCCTCTGATATCTGTATGAGTCACTTCTGACAGTTTATGCTGACACCATAGAATCCCGGGGGATGGCTCCAGCACATAGGTTATTGCCGGCTTCTGTTGTGTATGTTTTCCCTATGGGACTGTGTAGAGTAGGTATGTTTATTCCCCAAAATCTGTGCTTCAGGAGGCTGTAGAGGGCTGAAGATAAAACTGTACAACTTATTTGAGAGGATTTGTTTAATCTCTGTGTGTCATCTGAGGCTAGGCAATTTAATGGGTATATGTAAGGTTTTGCAACCACTTTAAACAAACATTGCACTGTACCAATTAAAGATGTTCCTTCATTCAAAGATTTTGCAGATAGGAAGTTTGAAAAGCTCTTGCTGTTGTCCTGCTGTTTTGTGTGATTGCCCTAGAACAAGCCATGAAGCACATTTCCAAAATGGCTCTAATCTTTACTTACATGTACAGAATCTTGTGTCTTAAAGCCTGAACAGCTGCAGCTGCCTGCAAAAAAACGAAGGAGAATGTCTTTTAGATGGGGCACTTGACAGATTCAAGATGTCACAGGAGGGAAGCAGGAGATTCCTAACCCTCCACTCCTCAGGAGCCTTTACCTATTCAAAACACATAGGACCTAATCACTCTACCCAGGCTTCATCTTTAAAACAATCTGTCCTTCCTTTTGGCATAAGACTTGGCCCCCAAAGCCATCTTCCCAATGAAGGTGCCGCCCTTACCCCTAAAAGTGGGGGGGGGGGGGGATCTGTTACAGTTCTTCTCTCTCAGGGTTACAGACGTTCCAAAACTGTGCGTTCAATCAGGGGGTACAAAAAACGAGTTCAAAACTCTCCCTCTTCACCGCTTCCTTCTCTCAAATCAACCAAAATCTGCCCAAGGACAGTCAGTTTTGCTGAATGCTCTATACCAGGAGTAAGCAATTAGCGGACCTCCAGCTGTTGCAAAACTACAAGTCCTATCATGCCTCTGCCTCTGGGTGTCATGCTTGTGGCTGTCAGAGTCTTGCTATGCCTCATGGAACTTGTAGTTCTGGAGGTCTGCTAATTGCATATCCCTGCTCTATACCATCTCCTCTCCTGTTCCAAGGAGTAGTTGTGCCAGAACTCAAATGCTAAACAGTTGGAAGCCATTTTTACAACAATGTTCTTGCTGGAGGATCCGGCTTTTCATCCTATTTTAGCTGGGAATTTGCCTGACCATAGGTTACTGGCCAGACCTTAAAGGGACCTTACCACTGCTACAATTCATCCCTAGCTTAACAAATGTATGGAGAAAGGGGCTATATTTTTAAATTTCAGTTGTGGTAAGCCATCACTTCTCCAAGGCAAGTATGTGAAATTGCAGCTTTTTCCTGCAATTAACCCTTTCTGGTTTTGCATAAGGACAAGGTGGTTTTGGGGCCCAGGACATTTTTCTTGCCCAAGGGAATTTCCTGCTTTTCACATCTACAAGGACATTGTTTTTCCATCACTCTGTTTGGTTCCAGTTCACCAAAAAGGAACCCTCCCTCTATTGTTTGGATATGATTCAGGATGTGAAAGTCTCTTTGTTCAGAAGACTGATTTCTGTTTTGTAATCCCGCAGGGACCATGCTTAGGTGTCCCAGGCAAACATCCTCCAAGCTTAAAGTGGAAGTCCATGCTAAAACATCCCTACATCTAAAGACACTCACGATCTACCAATAACCTATCTAACCCTGTAAAGAAAAAAAATCTGTATACATACCTTTTTTTGCAGGTGATCTGACCCGATCCCACGCTGAGCTGTCAGCCACGGCTTCACTGTGAAGGCGGGTGCAGAGGACACGTATGACAACGGAAGTCCCATAGTAAGTCTATGGGTAACGTCACTCCCCATTCATTTCACAGCGATTGGCGACCGTGTCCTCTGCAGAGCTTCCGCTGCTGGAGATCTGGTCGGGTTGCCATCAAAAAAAGTATGTATACTCATTTTTTTCTTTACAGGGCTAGGTTGGTTAGTGTTAGATCGTGGATGTCTATAGATGTAGGGATTTTAGTTTTAGCTTGAACTTCCACTTTAAGATCTGAGGTATCAGGTTCCACGCTTTACTCTCATTGTACAATCTAATGGGTCTGGGAATGCTTCTTGGGCATTTGGGCATCAAGCAAGGCTGTCATTTGGTCTTCTGCTCACACTTTTTGTTTTAAGTTCCATCAGGTAGACATTTTGTCCTCATGTGATGCCAGTTTCAGGCGGCTCTTTGGGCTGCAGACAGTCCTCAATTTTTTGTTTTCTTTGGCCTGATAGCGTTTGAGGGGTTGCCCACCACTTAGTTGGACTGCTTTTGGATGTCCCAAAAGTAAAAGTCTTCCTGTATCCCCAATGGTTGAGAATGAAAATAGGAATTTTGTAAGTCACCATAAAATTATTTTCCTGGAGTCCATAGAGGGACGTAAGTTTCGCCCCTCTGTTTTTATGTTCATGCTGTCAGTACTGCTTTTCTACTAAATGGATGCCTGCTGATAGTGGGGTGTTATCCTGAGCTAGCTTACAGTTTGTTATCCAGTGTCCAATGCTCCGGTAGGTGGCAGTATAACTTGAAGGTGAAAGATTCTACCTTGTCCCTCAGTGAACTACAAGAAAATAATTTGGCTATGAGCATGAACATCCTATTATTTTCTGCATCTCTGTGAAAAGTGGATGTAGAGATATGTAGCCTTTACAGTGGATGCTTGACATCTAGAGTCTTCCATTGATCTCACATGTGACTTGCATACATTGTCTGTCCTTTTTTTTTTTTTTTTTTTTTTTAATCACCCTTTAGTTGAGCTTTTATAATGTTGTTGTAATGCACCATTATGTATTTTGATAGCAACACCTACTAAGATTCCAACTGATACCAGCACCCCTCCACGACAAGCTTTATCTGGTTTGGACAAGAGAAGGTCATCAATTAGCAGTCAGGTAAGCAACCCTAATGTGTGTTTTTTCTGTGCTCTCCAATATTAAATATATCCTTATATTCAGGAATGGAAATCCTCCTAATTACATTTTAAGAAAACTTAGAGAGAAGAACTTTATTTAAGCCTAAAAGTAAAGTTACATTCACTGACTCCCAAAAAACTTTGAAGGGGGATGAGAGACTTTATACCTGACCTAAACATGGCCAGTTGCAATCACACAGTTTCACTGTTCTGACTGAACTCTGACTTCAGACATAATGGGGTTTACTTGCTAAAGCTGGAGAGTGTAAAATCAGTCTCACTTCTGAAGAGAAACCAATCAGCTTCTAACCTCAGCTTGTTCAGTTGAGCTTTGGCAATAAAACCTGAAAGCTGATTGGGTTCTATGTAGAAGTGAGACTGATTTTGCACTCTATAGCTTTAGTAAATAAAACCCAATGTGCCCAGTTTAACTGCTGCTGTAGTAGTTAGGCCAGTCACCTTTTATAATTGAACTTTTAGCATTCACTAGGTGAATATTACACATTCTGTGATTTTATAGCAAAATTAGATCATGGCTGGTTTCTAATAAGCATAGCTACAGATATGTCACAGCATTTATGCTTTTTTGAAAACATTGTCAATAAGAACTCCCCTCGCATGGGAGCAGTCTCCAAACTCCACACACCCCGTGTCCATTTTACTGCTCCCCACATGCCCAAAATGGTGACATTATCTTCACCTCCCTGCTGCCCCATCCAGTGCAAGCTTACCTCTTTGGTTCAAAAGCATTCAATCAGACAAGGATATTCAAAATATATGGAGTGGCACTAAATCTATTTCTCTTTATAACCAAAAAAAGAGTGCTCAAATAATAATTCTGAATAGACTAATAACATATAACATGAAATAAAAACAAGTAATAAATGCCACTCAAAAGTGACCACAATAAGTGGTATAGCCAAAGTCTGGTGCAAAAAAGTGAGTATTGAAATATTAACAATAATAGTAATAATAAAACACAGTTCTTAGTGAAGTGCTAAAGTGTTGCTTCTGAGTCCAGTGATAAGTCGCTCATGTAGTCCGGGGCTCAATCCAAGAAAACAAACACACTCCACCAATAAGTGCAATGGCCACTTACCTTAGTTTAAAATGTAACCGGCATTGGATCAGACACTAGCCACCATGAAGTGTGTATCCCTCAGTAGAAGATGGTAATTAATCAGCTTGCACATGAAATAATAATGATAATCCTCATGGTGTAGTATAAACAGCTAGGCTTATTAAAAATTTAGAAACTTACTTTAAAATCACTGTATCCAGCAGAGTCTAGGGCTAAGGGGTAAGTCAGACCGATATGCTCAGCTTTCTTCTCTTGTGGCAAGCTATCTTTAGAGCCATGTGAAATTAGCAATTGTGTAACTTGCAAAAACTCACCAGCAAGAGGATCACTAAAACTACACAGAAATGACTCACTGTCTTCTGTGTGTCTTTGCCTTGCTGGCTGAATGAGTGAGGCGTCACTTCCTCGCTGCTGCAAACCCTGAAGAATTAAGAGGGGTAGTGGGTATAAAAAGTGCTGTGTGCTCTGTACAACCAAGTATGCATAAGTATGTGTAAAAAGTGCTAAGTGTCCCATGCAATCAATTATGAATAAAAATGTACAAATTTGATGACGCCGATAATTTAATTAGTGTTAAACCATATGATACATAAACACTGACCTCATTTTAATATGCGATCAATTCAATACTGGTGATAAAGTGACATGTGCTAACTAAAAGTACATGAATCTCGGGGGCGTGTCCAAGATGGCGATCTGAGCGGCCGCGTTTGTCAGAGCTCCGCCGGGTGCCCAGCTATTTATCCGGTTCCAGCGGACCTTTCTCCTACATCCTGTGACACACAGACCGTGGATGAGGCGGGGAGCAGCCGGGGCTCGACGAGGCAGGAGAAAGAGGCTCCGTTTCCCGCAAATAGGGGAAACCTCGCCGCTACAGCCGAACGTTCGGGTGGAGACACGCTCGGCGCGAAAGGCGCGCGGACAGCAGCAGGCCCCGGAGTTCAGCATGGAGGCCGAGGACACTCGCCCGCCGCCAAATTGTGATTAATTTAATAGCCGCAGTAGTTTAAACATGTAAAAATAAGTATTAACTAACGTACCCTGTGAATCGTGAAAAATGTGTATGAATACGTATGAACCAACATGTCTCGTGTGTCGTGAAAAATATGGGTGATGGGGAGAAT
>BLSH010221723.1:375336-399461 GCA_018402905.1 Glandirana rugosa | reverse complement strand
TGTTCAGCTTATGAGGCATAGTATTGAATGCTCTTGAACTGAGAGTAGTGTTCAAAGCCCTTCTGTCATTCACTCCTTTTAGAAGAGGAGCAAGATTTATACCGTGCATAGACAGCAGTGGAAGGGTAGAATTCTTAGGCTGTCAGTGGAACTTCCTGTATCAATAATTGCAAATATGCCATTTTGGCTTAGGAGGCTCTAGTGTCTCTCCTACACTTAAGCATTGAGTCACCACTGCCTCTTCCAGTGATGACAGATTTGCTCTCTCACGGTCAGTTTTGTCATCCAGCCCCAAGAGACTACATTTTGATGGCATGGAAGTTGGGAGGTGCAGGCTACCAAGTCAAGGGCTCTCAGTGCAGGTAGTGGCTACCTTGTGTTAAGCCAGAGAGGTCTTTGTGAATAAGACTTACCAAAGAATATGGGAAAATGTATGCAGATCTCACACAGTAAAAGCCTGGAGTCCTTTATCACCTAAATAAGCCAAGGTTCTACAGTTCTTACAACTGGGCCTAGGTTCAAATATGTTTAAAGTTCAAACTTCAGCCTTGTCTGCACTTACAGGGAGTCCTTAACCCTTTAGTGATGCAATTCTCAATAGGCTTGCATGAATTTGTATACCTGCCAGGAAACCATTGTTCCCTATGTGGCATTGCTCATGTTCCTCATCTCTATCAAGGCCTCGCTTCTATCCTACAGAATTGCCTACACTCTGCAATCTGAAGATCTTATTTCTGGTTGCTGCAACCTCTGTGAAAAGGGGTGTCAGAGCTGCAGGCTTTGTACTCAAGGAGCCTCACCTAAGCGCTCTACCCGGACAGTATATAGTCCTAAAACTCTAGACTACCTTTATCCATGTGATGTCTTTCTCCTTTGACTTTAACCAGGAAGTTAGTTTACCATCTTTCTTGGTTGAGAGAGAGAACCACATCCCCTGGATGTTGATCTAACCCTGGTGACCTGCTTGGCAGCTAACTTTTCATTCAGGAAAGCTGAAATCTGTACTTGGTTCCAGGGTGGCTTAAGGCAGGGCCAATCAGCATCAACATGTACAGTCATATCCTATATTAAGACAATTAAAAGAGCCTACTCTCCACAAGGCTTTCCTGTTTCGGATGACTTAAGAGCACATTCAACTAGGGCAGTGCCAGCTCAGTGCAAAGCTCAGTGCTGAGTGTCCCTGAGGCTATTTGCAAGTCAGCAATATGGTCCTCCCAGGAAACACCTTTATTACACTTTAAGTGAACCTGGCTCACGACAGTAAAATTTGGAAAATTCATGGTGCATAATTGCGCTTCTGATCATTACAAAATTTTTCTTGCACCCTCCCATATGGCGAGTTAGGTCCCATGTGTATGCTGCCATGATGCACCAGGAAAACGGAAAATTGTATACTCACCTTTCCGTAATTTTCCTTTCCTGGTGCATCTTCATGGCAGCATACAGATTCCCGCCCAAATTGGTGAGAGTTACAGAGAATGCGGTGAGCCGGATCTGTCTTTGATTTATAGTTAACCAGTCCTATCATGTTGTGGGGGCGGAGCCACAACCCATGTGTATGCTGCCATGAAGATGCACCAGGAAAGGAAAATTACGGAAAGGTGAGTATACAATTTTCCGTTTTACAAAGAGTTAGAGACCCAGTAGTGGGGAAAAAAAATATTATTATTATTATACAGGATTTATATGGCGCCAACAGTTTGCGCAGCGCTTTACAATATGAGGATAATGTAAGCCTGTCAATGCATGACAGACACATTGCCCTTCTGCTTCATTGCTGGAGTCCCTGACATTCATAAGTAGATTTTGATTTTCTGAGAGTGGCAACACAGACACCTAGGACTGCTTTGTTGAAGGCATGGAGGCTGTACTTGTGTGCTCCATACCTGGTTCTACCAAGTATTGGTGAGGGCCATGAAATTGGATACCCATGGAGAAGGGTTAGTGAGATGAGGGTAAGAGCAGGCAATGTGTGGCAATTGCTGTGCAGTAGTAGGCTTAGCTCATTTTATTTTTCCACAGATTAAAGGTATATATAATCTAGATCCGTTTACCTTTTTTTATTTTTATAAATCTTATTATTATAGATGACACATTTACCATCAAAACACAAAGCCACAAAACCAACAAAAAAGGTGCTGTTTAATAATAATATCGCATAGTGTCCTCTAGCAACCATAAACTATATTGCAGATCATATCCACGTATACATCTTACATTCACCAGGGGAATATTTAAAAAAAAATATATATTTTTTGGGAGGGGGGGGGGGGGGACAGGCTATTATTCACTATATGGCTCAGGCTGTTAAAGATATTGACAACCATGTTCGCCACACCTTTTCATATTTCAAAGCACAACCCTTATTCATATAGGTATCTTTATACATAGGGAGACCACTAATTTACCAGCTGTTTCCATTGGGTCAGAGACAGGGGAGAGGGTTTTTTCCACTGCATGGCAATATTTTTCCTGGCATAAAACAGAAGTGTCCCAATCACAGTTCTTCTAGCAACAGTCAACTTCAGAGTTCCAACTAATCCCAACAGGCAGACTTCCATAGAAGGTTGAATTGGGATCAAGGCAACCAGATCAGTCACAGCTAAAACCTCCTCCCAATGTTTCCTAATCCTAGGACAATACCAAAAGATATGTGAAAAATCCCTCTGTGAGGTACCACACCACCAGCAGTTCGATGAGACATCTGCATAAATCTTATGTAGGCTATGAGGAGAGAAATATGCTCTGTGTACTATTTTGAATAGACAGTCACAAATAGAGACCAAGGTTTTAAAAGGAAAATCCCAGACGTTATCCCAATCTTCATTATTCAGTGTGGGGATATCATGCTGCCAACAGGTGCTAATCTTTTCTGATGGCTGCAAAGATATAGATATTAAATGAGAATAAAGATAAGAAGCTGATTTCTCCTCACATTCTGTTCGAAGTACTCATCCCAGCCCCAATTGGACCACCATGCAAGAGGACTGTGGAAATTGTGCAGCAAAGGCGTTGAAGAGCTGCCGATACTGAAAAGAATATTGTGTAGGGGCATTATATAAGGATGAAAGTTGAGGTAAAGAAATTAACGATTGACCTAACACTATCTGCAATATTAATTTAACCCCATACTTAGTCCATGCATGATGGTCCGATATCTTATATATATCAGACAAGTAGGGATTAAGCCAAATTGGTGCATTAGGGGAAACTACTGTCTTGGGGTACTCCAAGCCCACAAGGTATTAAGCATGGAGGGAGTTAGTTTGTAGGGGACCCGTGATACTCTGTAGACCAAAAATTTGAGGGCCTCTAGGGATCCTACCACTGCAGCTTCCAAGCTTGTAGACAAGTTGAACACATCTGGGTTCAGCCACCGGGCCACAGTCACCAATTGGGTAGCCAAAAAATATTTATAATAATAGGGAAAAGCCATACCGCCCTGGAGACATGGCCACATCAAGGTGTTAATTTATATCTAGGCGGCTTAGAACCCCAAAGAAAAGATGAAAAAATCTGATTCAATTTAGTAAAAAAAGACTTAGGTAGCCACTGTGGGCAATGTCTGTAAAAGGTAAGTAAACTTTGGAACTATTTTCATTTTTATTAAATTAATACGGCCCAGCAGGGACAAAGGCAAGTTCACCCACGCTTTCAGCTTATTCCTCATTTCTTGTACAACAGGGGTTAAGTTTAGGGAGAGGAAATCTGTGGCTTTTGAGGAAACCAGCACCCCGCAAAAACTTAAGAGTGTCTGCCCACTGCAAAGGAATATCTGGGGGAACTGTAGTCTTGGCATCCTGGTCAATTAGAAATAAAAGGGACTTAGACTAGTTGACCTTGAGTCTAGTGATCTTCGAAAAAGAATACAAGACCCAAAGGGCCCCCTATAGCGATGGACCTGCATCATTGAGAAACAACAGCATGTCATCTGCATACAGGGCGACCCTCTCTTTCAGCAAGCCAATACAAAGACCCCTAATAAGTGGCGAGGTACTAAGTGCCTCCACCACTGGTTCAATGGCTATAGCAAATAACGCTGGATTGAGAGGGCAGCCCTGTCTGGTTCCCCTATGAAGCTGAAAGGGAGAAGAGAGCCCACCTCCCACTCTCACTGATGATATACGGCAACTATATAAATCGCCTGCAGCCATTTGATAAAGACCCTCAGAAATCCCATTCTGCAAAGTATTTCCCACAGAAAGGACCACTGTATGGTATCAAAGGCCTTTTCAATGTCTAGTGAGGCCACCGTTCGTGTACCCGTGCTCAGATGTTGGACATGAATGTTAGTTCATATGTAGTCTACGAAGATTAACATCTGTGGCTCTACGAGGCATGAATCCCGTTTGATCTGAATCTATTACAGAAGGACAACATTCAATATAGCCTAAGGGCCAGTAGCTTTGTAAAAATTTTAAGATCGTTCTTTAACTACTTGAGATCCGTGCCATAGCCGATTGATGGCTACAGCGCTGAAGACCACTGAGCCAGATCACAGAGAGCCAGAACGGGAACTGCCAATGTAAACACGGCGGTTCCCCGTTCTGTGAGGGGGGGCATGACAGATCTACTGATCCCGGTCACTGGGATCAGTTAGATCTGGCATGACCCTGACAACCCCCCCCCCCCGCAGTTAGAACACACCCAGGGAACACATTTAACCCCTTCACTGCTCCCTTAGTGTTAACCCCTTCCCTGCCAATGACATTTATACAGTAATCCGTGTCTATTTTTAGATCTGATCGCTGTATAAATGTCATTGGTTCCAAAAAAGTGTCAGAAACGCCCATGTCCGCCGCTATATCGCAGTCCTGATAAAAATCGCAGATCACCGCCATTACCAGTAAAAAAACAAATAAATAAATAATGCCATAAACCAATGTCCATAGTTTGTAGACGCTATAACTTTTGCGCAACCCAGTCAATATACGTCAATTGCGATTTTTTTTTTTTTTTTTTTTTTTTTTTTTTTTTTTTTAAAAAGCGTATGTAGAATATATGTCGGTCTAAACTGATCAACAAATTTGTTTTTTTTTATTTTTGGATATTTATTATAGCAAAATTAAAAAATATTGTTTTTTCAAAATCGTCACTCTTTGTTTATAGCGCAAAAAATAAAAACCGCAGAGGCGATCAAATACCACCAAAAGAAAACTCTATTTGTGGGAAAAAAAGGACACCAATTTTGCTTGGGTACAACGTTGCACGACCACGCAATTGTCATTCAAAGAGTGACAGTGCTGAAAACTGAAAATTGGTCCGGGCAGGAGGGGGGTTTAGGTGCCCAGTAAGGAAGTGGTTAATAATGCAATAGGTCTGTAAGAAGCACAGAGTTTAGGATCTTTAGGGGACTTGTTGATAAGTGTCCAATAGGCATGGTGCATGGATGCAGGCAACTTCCCTTCTGTGAGGCAGTGAGCATATAAGGAAGCCAAGCGTGGTGCCAAAATCTCACTGTGAGCTTTGTAAAAGTCAATTGGAAGCCCATCAGGGCCTGGTGCCCTTCCCGAAGGAAAGGATTGAATTGCATTGAGAACATCTAAATCTGAAAAAGGCTGTACCAACACCTCCCTCTCCTTATCCAAGAGCCAACCCAGTGCCAAGGGATCCAAGAGATCTTGCATATCACTTGGCCGAGAATCAGCGGACAATTGGTGTCATATAGTGTCTCTTAGAACTTTTCAAAAGTATCTAATATATCTGACGGAGAAGTCACAATCTTGCCATCAGGAGTAACAAGTTCAGTAATAAGCGTAAGCGGACTGTCATATTGACCCATTATGGCCAATAACCGGCTGTTTCTGTCACCCTGCTCGAAAACCTGTTGCTTATTTTTATACATGTCACTACTAATGACCTCTGTCAGGTGAAGAAGTAGATCCCTCTAAGCGCCCATCATCAAATCAAAATTAGTAGGGGTAGGATCTAAAGTGTACCTTGCTGTAAAATCTGTAACAGTGAACTGTTGAATAGTAGCCTTCTGTTTCTTTTTATTGGCAGCTATAAGGGAAATAAACGTCTTAAAGTGGTAGTAAACCCATCCATTTAACAGTTTAAAAACCAGTTACATTTCCGGCACGTGCCGGAAACGTAACACTCCCATTGGTTGTGCTCTAAACCAAACTGTCAAACCATCCAATGGCTGGTGTCATAGCTGATCACATGTGCAGCATCATGGCAGTTGTAGATCAAACCGAGGCCAAGATGGCAGCTTCCTTGGCTGAAAATGATAGGAGGGTTTACTACCACTTTAAATGCGCCCCATGTATTTTCAGGAGAAGAGGACCCTTTATTGTGTTCCCAAAACTCAGCCAATAAAGGGGGAATTTTATCAGCAAGGTCTGGAGGGGAAACCCAATGAGGACCCAACTGCCACAGTGCTGCATTACGGGGGACAAAGGATCGCAGCACTATGGCCAGTGGGCAATGACCTGATAAACCACTAGGCAAATACTTTGCCTTTATTACATCTGCAAGAAGTGACGGGTTAACAAATGCTAAATCAATACGGGATGCTGTCTGTGAAGCTGAGAAACAGGAATATGATCTGGTATTGGAGTCTTTCCACCTCCAAACCTCTGTCAGATCCGCTGCTTGAGCCCAGGCAGATAGGTCCAACGAATGACATTTGGGAGGTGTAGGTCTATCTAGGTCTGGTGACAAAAGGGCATTAAAGTCTCCCATAACCAATACTTTTGTGGGACAAAGAGGGGTGATTCTCTCAAGAATATAATACAAAACTGCAGGTGAAAAAGTAGCATATATAGAGACAGCAACATATTTTTCAGACCCTACTGTAAATACCAACAACACAAATTTACCCTGGGGATCAATGTAGGTTTCTTCAATCTGACATGGAAAATTCTTATGTATTAAAACTGAAACCCCCCTAGAATAAGTAGAGTATGTGGCATGAAATAACTTTTGTATCCATGGTTTTTTTTAGTGCTAGTTTACTGCCCATAAGGTGACTCCTGCAAAAAGATAAGTTGAGGGGAATGGGATTTTAGGTATTGAAATAGAAGGGCCTTTTTACATTTTAATTGAGTCCCCTAATGTTCCATGAAAGAACTGTAAAAGATTCACTGTTACACGCCGCCATAGTGGAAATTCATCATGAGTAGACCAGGATAACAAATCAGGAATGTAGGACAACTTATGAGCAGTAACAATTACATTAAAGAGCACCAAAACATATCAACATACAAACCAATAAAAAAACATAATCCAAAACAACATACAAGTACGTACCCTGTTCATACTTAACAACCTTCCAATAATAAAAAAAAAGAGGGTGTAAATTCGAACCTTATATCCCAAAAACAAAAAAAAAAACCCAATAACTAACAATCCTAACTGGCTGTAGCAACCTAACTAGAACCAGTGTGTTCAAAAACCTGAGATGTCCAATGACCAGTTCAATCACCAAAAAAAAAAAATCAATCCAATCCATCGGAGCTCCATCATTCCAGCGGCAAAAACATTTTTTTTTTTTTTCTTTTTCTTAAGGGGGAAAATCGGTCAGTTCAGTGGGCATCAAGCCAATGCATGACTGCCTCAGGGGTATCAAAGAAACGAGCCCGTTCACCATCTGCAACCCTCAATCTGCTGGGATATAATAAGCTGAAACTAATATTTTTTTCCCTAAGCCCTCTACAAATGTCGGTAAAGGATTGGAAGCGTTGCTGTATTTCTTTAGAATAGTCAGGAAAGAAAAGTAATTTCGAATTTTCAAATTTCAAGTCAGGGGTCGCTCGAGCAGCACCCAGTACGTGATCACGATCCCTATAATTCAAAAGGCGCAATAGAAAAGGTCTTAGTGGATTTCCAGGGGCAGGAGGTGTTGAAGGGACTTTATGCGCTTGTTCCACCGCATAGGTGGAGGGCATAGTGCCAAGATTAAACAGGGAGATCATTAGCTGCTCCACAAACTCTGCAGGCCTACTCCTCTGTCTGCTCCGGTAGGCCCAAGATCCTAATATTGTTCCTCCACAAACGATTTTCTGTGTGTATGGCCCGTTCCTTTAAAGCTTTGACCCGCTGGTGTAATGTTGGTTGTTCTGTTGCTGTTTACTTTGTGCCATTCATTCCAAGTGTGAGAGCCGCATGAGTGCCTGGAGAGCTATCCTTGTCCCATAGCACCTCTAGCTCCCACAACCTTTACTGCAGCCTTACCCAGTCGTCGTCGTAAGAGGAGGGGGTAATCCTATCCGGTCCGTCGGCGATCCTGCATATGCTTACTCTGGTTTCCTCACACCGACAGTCCTACAGCACCACCGCTGGTCAGGATTCGTTTTGCCCCAGGATGAAAGTCAGGATCAGGAGCTCCGATGTCTCACATCCGCTCACTCTCACATCTCAACCCAGATCCAATTACCTTTAATTTGTTCCATATGGGTTAGGAATGTGCTTTAAGAATTTCCCACGATCGCACGACGAGAAGACTTTTTTTGGCCATACGTTTCCTTTGGGTTACAGCTGACTCTGGGTCACATTTACTATTGTACTCCTGTGATTCAAAGTCAGCTGATAGCAGGCTATTGCTGTTAGCTGACGGGGCAGAGCAGCATTGGGCTCAGGACCACCTGGCTGCCTTATTGACAGCTGTCTCCACCTTTTAGTGTTTTGCTGAGAGCTGCAGCCAGCTGTTTCCTCCCCGTCCTCAGCCTGTCGCTGCAGTTAGCGCTGGAGTCGTAGATTGGTGTGCAGTGACTGATAATGTTATCCAGTGCCAGAAGACAGAGAGCTGACTGATCATCGCTCATGTGTTCAAATAGCTCTTGGTCGTAGAACCTATGTGGGACTGCTGACTTATCACATGTATGCTGCAGCATGGAGGTGAGTATACATGTGTGTTTGTGTTTTTTTTTTTTTTTAAGTAATCCCACATTTCTCCTTTTTTATTGTGCGTTGTATGACATTATTATATTTAATGTTTGATTCAAGGTTAGAATCTTCCTTTGTTTTCTTGAAGATGTTTTTGCAGCAATCTACGCCTAGTCTAAACTTTGGGCCGGTGCAGACATCCTCTGGAAACAGCACCAACATGCAACAACTGCCACAGCTTACCATGCAGGGTCAGGTGGTTCAAACCAACCAGCTACAGGGAGGCCTGAACACCAGCCACATGGGAGGCCCCCACATGCTGCAACAACAGCCTTTACAGAACACCAACCAGGTAAAATTATATTGGTATTTACATGTTTATAGATTCCCCCCCCCCCCCCCCAATGTATTACCTTGTCCTATATATGCTTCCAGACAGATCTAAACAGTAAGGTACTAGTAACTTCAAATTCATAGGTAGTTTAAGTAAACATTTTGGAAGTAGTTACTAGGTAAACTCATAAGTTAGTTGTGACCCTAACTACATTGAATTTACAATTCTGTTAGCGGAGAGATTAGCTTGCCCTACCCACAGATGACTTCTTGTCTTTCCACACTGCACATGATTTCCAATTAGTTATGTAATGTATGGTAGCTTTTACATATATGCTCATGGTATATTAAACATTCAAGCTGGTTTGCAATTATGTAAGCTTTATTTAGGTTTGCCTGGACTGTCTATTCATCAGAGCCACCTTAAAGCAGTAGTAAATGGCTGGCTTTTTTTTTTTTTCTTAAACCCTGCAAGGCAATATAATGTGCTAGTGTACATCGCATACCAGCACATTATGTGAAACTTACCTGTCACCGGTGAACGTGCTTCCATCTTCATCTGGTCTTCCTTCTGGGTTCGCGGACTCTGGCTGTGTGAGTGGCTTGTAGCCATTATGTCACTCCCGCGCATGGGAGACATCGTTTACGGCACAGTACTCTGAAGGAACGGCATACCCGTATGCGCTGTTGACGTTACCGGCTGCATCTACAGTAAATATCTCCTAAACAGTGCATGTTTAAGAGATATTTACAGTACCTATAGGTAAGCTTTATTATAGGCTTACCTATAGGTAAAAATCATGCATGGGAATTTTCTCCCACTTTAATAGACAGATCCAAGCCTTTTCCTGACAGATACTTCCATGTGGTAGTAGGCTACAAGTGAAAACAACTGATAATAATAATAAAAACACTAACGTTACCTTCGTTTTTGTAACCTTGATGTTGCTGACTTATACCAATTTTATACTTTAGACACCTAAATGATTCTGTGCTGTACTGAGTTCCAAGCCCTGCATTTTCAAGTGGGTGAGCAACAAAACATGAATGCTGGCACTGAGGGAATTCTAAGCATTGGGGTGTGAACAAATGAACCACAGAAAGGCCTGGATAAAGATTGAAGCCTGGGCAAATGAGCCCAAGTAGAATATTCAGCACATTGTACTATGAAAACAGAAGTCATGTATTTTTTTTCAGACACTTTTTAGCTGGAAGCAGGGTTGATAACACCTGTACAAAACTGCATTATCATTCATTTAGGATGGCCAATCCAGAGTGCATAGATAAAGTGCATAAAGTACAGTACAGTATAATGGTGTATTTTTCTATGCAGTATTTTGGATTGGGAAAAATTACATGTCGTTTTATATTTGTTCACACATGTCATGCCATGGTGCAATGACTTAAAACAAATGACATGCGAATGGCCCTATATAAACCATATATATATATATATATATATATATATATATATATATATATATATATATACGATAGTTATTGTTTTGTCCATATTCGGGTGGGGTGGGGTGCTGTTGATGAACATATGGTATGTATTGCAGCCTGAGTTGGGTAGGTTGGGTAGTTTTTTTTTTTATAACTGGAGTTGAGTATGAGAAATAAGTGGACTGTCATTGCTGATTTCTTTCTGAAAGGCTGGGTTCACACTGGTGTGAATTGGATGCGGGTTTTTCTCCGCATCCAATTCGCATGTTAGGAAACTGTGACCGGCTCTCTATGGAGCCGGTTCACACATCTCCGGGATGGCTGCAGCGCAGTTTGCAGAAGAGTCCTGTGCGTCTTCCATTTCAGGTCCAAATTCAGCCAAAAATTTGGGCCTTATTCGTTCCTGAAACAAAGAACAGAAATATATTAGACCCCTGCTTTGAGCCACATCCAATTTTAAGTGTGAACCCAACCTCAGTAGTTATTAGTCACAGACCCAGAACAAGGTTTAGCAAATTAACGTAGGAGAAAAGTTTGGAATTTGGAAACTCTGTACTTGCTCTGGGTCATTGTCCCAGAATCCAAAGCGTCAGCTTGCTAGCCAGGAAAATAGCTTTTTTTTATAGAAAGATCTATGGCAGGTGTTATTTAAATACATACATAGTTATTTAGTTGCTCAGACATGTACCTTCTGCTGGACCAACATTTGGGAAGTTGTATATTGGTGTAAGCCATGTTTCATGAATCATAAATGTTTTTGTTGTACAGATAACATGTACTATATGTTGAATTGTACTGTAACATATATTAATGCTGCACTATTTACAGTGCCCTCTTTTGACTAACACATGTCTAATTATATATTCTACATAACATAAAAAAAGAAATGTATCCCATGTTCCAGCAGGGACAGCAGAACATGCACAGTGGGCACTCTCAGCAGACGTCGATGTCCAGCCAGGCACCGGGGTCACTGGCTGCTCCTCTCTACAACACCATGGTGATCTCACAGCCATCTACTGCTAACATGGTACAAATGCCATCCAATAGGCAGCAGACTAACCAGGGACCTGCTGTTACCACATTTTCCCAGGACAGACAAATCAGGTAAATCTGAAAAACCTTTGTAACAAGAGATGAAATTACATGTATTGTTTCATTGCTTATGCGTTTTACTTTCAATAGGAACGTCTATGCTTTCCTCTCCACCCCTTGCTGCATAGCTGAAGGATCTGCAGCCTATTCAGAATATATTGTATATCAGGGGTCAGCAACCAGTAGATCGTGATCTGCCAGTAGATCGTGGATAGATGACTGGTAGATCTTAGTCTAGGCTTGCTGACCTGCCATTCCAGAACATAAAACAGTGCAGTGCAGGGGGACTACTTCTAAAGTTGGAGCTGTAGTATAGGGAGTAAGAGCCATATAAGCCAATGCCTCCTCTGTAGTGCTGGTTCCTGTCCCATGAGGAGTGATACCAACTGCACTCCATCTCTTATCCTGGCTAGCGGTCTCCAGAGTGGTGCCAGCAGCAGGAAATACATTTTCAGGTCAGTTTGAAGCAATACACTGGGCATAATGGTTAAGGACTGCTTTCACACTAATGTGCTACAGTTTATCCACACCACAGGTTCAGTGCAACGTACCTGCACCTTTCCTGTAGGTTTGCTGTGCTTAGCCACAGATTTCTATTCTATCCTGTGGGTTTGGTGCACTTTCTGAAAGCACACCAAAACTCCTGAATGTAGTCGTTTTGGTGCGCTTTCAGAAAGTGCACCAAACCCCCAGAATATAATAGAAGTTTATGGCAAATCGCATTAGTGTGAAAGCAGTCTTATAGGGGACTCAGAATAGTAAGGGTTCATTTACATTTGCAGTTTGGGGAGTGGTAAAACCCCACAGTTAAGACGTGTTTTTTTTATCACCCCGCCCCAGCCACCCCCTTTTCCTGCAGTGGCCAGGGGTGTACACGTGTTGCAGCCACAGCAGGAGCATGACTGAATGAGGTCACTCTGCAAGAGCTCTGCAACTTTGGGTTGTTTTCTTACCACCTGCTTCAACCCCTTGGACCCCGCAGAAGCATGCAGTTGTGGGGCACGTGCAGAGTGGTCCCATATATTTGAATGGGTCACGATTGGCAGGCAGTGGCAACTACCAAAGGCAACAGGGAACGCAAAAATCAGCTATTGCAGGGGGTGCTCAACCTTTTCAAGAGCGAGAGCCTCTTAAGTGATTAGTGGGCCACAATGAACTGTAGGATTCCCCCCAAACCGCAAACGAGCCCTTACTGTCCTGAGCCCCCAATTAGGCTGCTTTCACACTGATGTGTGACAGTTTACTCACAGCACGGGTGCAGAGCAGTGCACCTGTGGCTTTCCTGCGGGTTAGCTGCACTGAGCCATAAACCTCTATTACATCTTGAAGGTGTGGTGCACTTTCTGAAATTCTGCATTCAGGAATTTTGGTGCACTTTCAGTAAGCACACCAACACTGCAGGATATAATACAAGTCTATGGCTCAGTACAGCTAACCCACAGGAAAGCCACACCTGTGGATCATGTGAAAGCAGCCCAATAACCCTTTACTCTTCCGTCCACTGACAGACGCAGCCTTCTTATGACACGTGGGGTTATGCTTATATCACTAGGAGTAGACTAGGCAAAAATAAAACAAAAGCATAGGTTGGCCCCTCCCAGGGGGTTGTCCTCACCTTAGCATATAATCCCCCTGCTCTGCATAGCACATCAGTTTTTAATTGCCTAGTGCAAGGAGTAGTCCTGGTTCCCTATGAGATCTGCGGTCTCCTGAAGATTTTTTCTGATGAAGACTGCTATCAAGAAGCTGGCTGGTGGTATAGAGGATATCTAGAATCCAAAGTCCGGCCGACACTATGCGAGCTACCCTTAGCGGGGGCCCCCCGCATAGCGCCCGTTCCGTGCGGGCGGCCAATGGCTAAAACCCACTAGAGCCCAGTGACTGGTTCGCCTGTCCAGGGGCCTGGCCAGCAGCATGCCTCTCTATGGGGAGGCAAGTCTGCTCCGGGTGGCTACACGCTACGCCCGTCGGATTGGTGAGTGGACCCCTCTTCCAGCTTCTGTGGTAGCCGGCCGGTGGGGGTCCGTCAGTAGGGACACACTGGGTGGTACCCCTTTGAGGATTATCTCCCCCTCCCATCCCCCCCCCCTTCCCCGCAGTACTGCACCTTGCACTGACCGTTCGGAGCATTGCGTTAAACGGCTCGCCGCCATTCGGTGTGGATCACCGTACCTTGCACTGACCATTCAGAGCACTGCATTAAGCGGTTCGCCACAAAATTCCTTTGCTTTTCCTAAAAGCTTTGCTGTTCGCTACCCCTTTGAGGATAGCTGTACTAAGAGATGGGCTTCCCCAACGGTGGACCCCCCAGTGGCCCGTCTGAATAAGGCAATGACCATTCCCTTGGAGGGGTCGCCGTCTTTTAGGAAGGCGGCCGATCGCCGCACGGAGGCAATGTCTAAGGCACTGTTCTGGTTGGCTGGGTCAGCCATGCGGCCGGCGCTAGCGGCTGCGATGGCGGCACAATCTCTTCACGAGCACACTGCACACTGGTTTAACTTGTGAGTGTGCACAGGCTGAGGTGCAGCGGGCACAACATTTGGAAGAGGGTCTCCGCTACATATGCCATGCGGCTTTGGACCTTCTTCCCATATTGTCAAAAATGTCTGTTTTTGCAATTATCAGGCGGGTGCTGTGGCTCCACTCTTGGTCGGGCGACCAGGCTTCAAAGAAAGCTCTTGCATATCTTCCCTTTAAGGGGGGGGCGTCTGTTTGGCCCACAGTTGGATGAAATCATTAAGGATTTCACGGGAGGGAAGAGTACTTTCCTTCCAGAGCCGAAGCGGCCGGATTTTCGCCATAGGCAGGGCCCTGTTTCTTCAGGCCAGAAGAAGTTTTTTCGGGCACCTGGCTCAGCGGGTAAGGGCTTCAAGTCCAGTAAGGCTGCTGCTGGGCACAGTAAAAAGCCTTGGCAGCATAAGTCCGAAAAAGCGAAGGATAAATCAACCTCTGCATGATGGGTAGCCACCGCCCGACTCACGGGTGGGGGGCCGGTTGCTGAGGTTCGCAGACAGATGGACCGCCCGCATCACCGATTGGTGGGTACTGGAGGTGGTGTCCTCCAGGTACAGGATAGAATGCATCTCTCTGCCCCCAGAAAGGTTCTTCCCTTCAAACTTGAGACTCCCTCAGGGGCGTCGGAAGGCGCTTCTAGGCGCCGTTTGGGCGCTTGCCGAACAGGGAGTGGTTGTACCGGTACCCATGGTGGAAAGATTTCACAGGTTTTACTCAAACCTCTTTGTGGTGCCCAAAAAGGGCGGTGTCAGGCCAGTTCCGGACCTGAAGACATTAAACCGCTTCGTAAAGACGAAGAGATTCAGGATGGAGTCCATCCGCTCGGTCGTGGCCGCCCTGCACCAAGGGGAATTCATGGCGTCCCTCCTGGCGTATCTCCATGTTCCAGTTTGTCACAGTCACCAGCGTTTTCTACGCTTCGCAGTGGGGGACCTGCATTACCAGTTTGTGGCACTTCCCTTCGGGTTGGCTTCATCTCCCCGAGTGATCACCAAGGTGGTGGCCCCGATGCTGGCGCTGCTGAGACAGAGGTATCGCGGTAGTAGCATACCTCAACAATTTACTCCTGAGAGCAGAGTCTGCTGCGGCTCTGGAGGAGAACGTGACAATTATGGTGTCCACGTTAGAGGAGTTCGGTTGGCTGTTCAACCTGCAGAAGTCATCGTTGACTCCATCCTGCCAGCTGGAATACCTGGGTCTGATTCTGGACACGGTGCAGGCAAGGGTGTTTTTACCACCAAACAAGCTCCTGACACTTCAGGCAGCAGTGCGCACCCTGTTATCATGCTAGTGGTTCTCCTTGCGGTTCTGTATGCGAGTGTTGGGGCGACTTTCGAAGTGATACCTTACGCCCAGAATCACACTCGGCTCTTGCAGAAGGCGATTTTGGTGCAATGGGACAAATCTCCCCTATCCCTAGACAGACGGATCAGGTCCCGAGGATCCTTGATTTGGTGGATTCGGGCTCCTGCCCTAAAGTTGGAAACATGTTTTCTCCCCCTCAATTGGTCGATGGTAACAACGGATGCCAGCCTAATGGGCTGGGGAGGGGTCCTGGGTCAGTTCTCTGCCCAGGGTCATTGGTCAGTGCAGGAAGCTTGTCTTCCAATAAATGTACTGGAACTGAGAGCGATCAGACTTTGTCTGTCCCGTTGGTCAGAAAGGCTGTGAGGCCTCCCTGTCCGGGTTCAGTCAGACAATGCCATGGCTGTGGCATATGTGAACCATCAGGGCGGAACAAGAAGCTCGGCAGCAGCTGCGGAGGCGGCTCTGATCTTTCAGTGGGCAGAACTTCATGTGCCAGCTCTCTCTGCAATCTACATCCCAGGCGTGGAAAATTGGCAGGCGGACTTTCTCAGCCGCCGTACTCTGGATAAAGGGGAATGGTCCCTACATCCAGAAGTGTTCCGCCAGATTTGCCTCAAGTGGGGCACACCAGAGGTGGACCTCATGGCCTCCAGGTTCAATCACAAGGTACAGACCTTTGTGTGCAGAACAAAAGATCTGTTGGCGGTCGCCTCGGACGCACTGGTAGAGCCCTGGGGTCGGTATCGGCTACTGTACATCTTTCCTCCTCTAAAGCTTCTACCGCGGGTTCTGCGCAGGATAGAAGCAGAGGGAATCCCGACAATCCTGGTAGCTCCGGATTGGCCTCAGCGTCCTTGGTACGCCGACGTAGTACGGATGGTGGCAGATGTTCCGTGGCGTCTTCCACTTCGCGAAGACCTACTGTCTCAGGGGCCCATCTTGCACCCTGCTTTACCCTCGCTGGCTTTGACGGCTTGGCTATTGAGTCCCAGGTGTTGAGGGATAGGGGTGTCTTGGACTCCGTGATCCCTACTATGATTGAAGCACGTAAAGGTACCTCATGTAAGATTTATCATAGGACCTGGAAGGCCTATATTACCTGGTGCGAGGCAGGGGGTTGGAACCCCCACTCTTGTATAGTGTCCAGAGTACTGACTTTTTTGCAGCAAGGACTGGACAAGAACCTGGCATTAAGTACGCTTAAGGGTCAGATTTCGGCCCTGGCGGTTCTTTTTCAACGGCCCTTGGCGTCTCACTCATTGATCCGTACATTTGTACAGGGGGTACGTCATGTGGCTCCTCGGATACGGTCGCCTCTGGCACCGTGGGATTTGAATCTGGTGCTTTCTGTGCTGCAGAAACCACCATATGAAAAGATTAGGGACATTGCCTTGCGACTGTTGTCGCAGAAAGTGGCTTTTCTGGTCACTGTCACATCCGCTAGGCGGGTGTTTGAGTTAGCAGCGTTATCCTGCAAGTCACCTTACTTGGTCCTTCACAAGGACAAGGTGGTTTTGCGACCTTCCCCTTCGTTTCTTCCGAAGGTGGTTTCTTCTTTTCATTTAAATGAGGATATTGTTCTTCCCTCATTGTGCCCGCACCCGTCGCATCCCAAAGAAGTTGAACTGCATTCTTTGGATGTGGTGAGGGCTTTGCGGGTGAATTTGTTTTCTACAGCTTATTTTCGGAAGTCTAATTCTTTATTTGTGCTGACGGAAGGGTCGCGCAAAGGCATGGCGGCCTCATCAGCTACCATTTCTCGTTGGATAAGGAAGACTGTGACTCATGCATATTAGATTCGGGGCACGGTTCCCCCGTTTCCAGTCCTGGCTCATTCCACCAGGGCAGTTAGTACTTCCTGGGCGTTTAGACACCAAGCCTCGGTGTCTCAGGTGTGCAAAGCGGCTACTTGGGCCTCAGTGCACACGTTTACTAAGTTTTACAAAATTGATGTTTCAGCATCTTCGGATGCTGCTTTTGGCCGCAAGGTATTACAAGCGGCAATGTAGGCGCGATTAGCGCCACCTGAGAGGGCGTTTTTCTGTTGGGTACAGTTGTTATAGTTTGCCCACCCCTCTTGATTGTCACAGCTTTGGGACGTCCCCACGTGTCATAAGAAGGCTGCGTCTGTCAGTGAACAGAAGAGTAAAAGGGATTTTATTATAACTTACCGTAAAATCCTTTTCTCTGAGTTCACTGACAGACGCAGCACCCACCCCTCTGTGTTGAGTTTGTACAGCTTGTTATGAACTGGTGTGCTATGCAGAGCAGGGGGATTATATGCTAAGGTGAGGACAGCCCCCTGGGAGGGGCCAACCTATGCTTTTGTTTTATTTTTGCCTAGTCTACTCCTAGTGATATGAGCATAACCCCACGTGTCATAAGAAGGCTGCGTCTGTCAGTGAACTCAGAGAAAAGGATTTTACGGTAAGTTATAATAAAATTCCTTTTTTCTTTTCCTTTTCCAGCTTCTGCTGGCATCGCTCTCCAGGCTGCTAGAAAGGTCCCAGGTGAAGTGCAGTAGGTATCACTCTGCCTGGGACAGGAGCCGGTGCTACAGAGGAAGCATGGCTTATGCAGCTCCTGCTCCCTTCACGGCCGCCTGCTTCCTCTGATGCCGGTTCCAAGCACTCTGATGCTCTGGGGTGGCAGTTAGGCAACCTGTTGATCGCGATCTGGGCCTGCCAACCCACCATCCCAGAGCATGGGCATGCTCTCCCCTGGTTTAAGGCCATGGTTGACATCAGAGGGCTCCGCGGGCCAAGGGTTGGGCATCCCTGAACTATTGGGTGCTTATTGCCTTCTTCATTAAAATTTTTTTTTTTTTTTTTTTTTTTTTTTTTTTGAAAAATGGTTAGGTTGCTACAAGTCAGTGGGGAAAATGTTAAACTCCCAATCAGCATACTTTCTTCTGGGTAAGTGATTTAAAAAAAACTTTTAATCCAAAGATTCAACATGACAGCCAGGGAACTAGTATTTTCAGGAATTCAGCTGTGGCACCCCCTCTAATTTTTAACTAGTGACCAGTTTCCCATTTTTCTTCACATTTTACGTAAAACGGTTGTATTGTCCGCATTGTGATTTATTTATTTTTTACCTACAGGTAAGCCTATAATAAGGCTTACCTGTAGGTAAAATGAATATCTCCTAAACCTCGACAGTTTAGGAGATATTCCCCCTTCATGCAGCAGCTGATGTCAGTGGCGCACGCGCTATGAAGTTCCAGCGGATCGTGCCGCAATGTCAGACTCCCACACACATGTGCGAGAGTGATGTCATCACCGCTCCAGCCACTCACAGTGCAGGAGCCTGCGAACCCGGTAGTAACGCTGGGGCAACATGTCAGCCTTCTCGGTGGTGTGTGGGAGGTGGTGCAGGGGCTTCGTTCTGAGGTATTTCATAACGAGCTAGTATGCGGCATTCTAGCTCATTATGCCTTTGCCTTACAGATTTTTTTTTTTCCTAGAGCATACAACCGCTTTAATTATTTAATGCTTTCTTTGGTCTTGAACATTTATTTTAATACCTTGTTTAAATGTGTTTTAAAGGTTTTCTCAAGCTCAACAAATAGTGACTAAACTGGTAACCACGCCAGTGGCTTGTGGAGCAGTCATGGTTCCCAGCACCATGTTCATGGGTCCAGTGGTAACTGCCTACCCAACTTTTGCTACCCAGCAGCAACAGCAACCACAGACAATTTCCATTACTCCTCAGCAGCAGAACCAGCAAGACCAGCAGCAGCAGCTTCAATCAGTTCAGCAGCAACCTCAAGCACAACTTGGACAACAGCCACAACAGTTTTTGCAGGTGGTAATATTAATGGAATTGGTCATAAACCAGAAAAAAAATATTTAAGCCTTTTAACCAGCCACACTATGTAGAATTATACCTTTTATGGGATATCCTCGTGCTGGGAGCAAACCTTAATCAAAGTCTTCCTTTCCAAGACATGCCACAACTTCACAGTCTGTACACTAAAATTTAAAGCTTCTCAATCATCTGATTACTTTAAAAACCAATCATAGTGATCTCTGAAAATATTGTTTAACCCTTTTACTGCTGCAGACATAAGCTCTATGTCCGCAGCAGCACCGACATGTAAACAGAGTGCCTGCTGCTAGTACTTTTCACTTCTGCCTTGCAGCACTGGGTCCTATGTTTGAATCCCAGTTCTTGCATGTAGGTTAATTGGCTCCTTTCAAAATTGACCTCAGTATTTATGCATGTGAGGTAGGGACCTTAGATTGTACTCTCCTTCAGAGCGGAGGCTGATGTGAAAGTGCAGTATGTAGTTGTTGATATGTAAATACTTGTAATAAAAAATCATTTGTTTTATTAAAGAAAAGAACTCCCTACCCTCACATTATTATTATAATACAGGATTTATATAGCGCTGACAGTTTATGCAGTGGTTAACAACTTGAAGGTAAACGGTACAAATACAATACACTTTAATACAGTAGGAATCAGAGGGCCCTGCTCATTAGAGCTTATAATCTAAGAGAGAGGGTCAAGAGATTCAAGAGATACAAGCGGTAATAACTGTAGGGGAGGTGCTGATGGAGAAAATAAATGTACAGTTGTTAGGTGGAGGCAGGATAAGCTTCTCTGAAGAGATGAGTTTTCAGGGATCGTCTGAAAGTGGATAAAGTGGGAGATAGTCGGATAGATTGGGGTAGAGCATTCCAGAGAATGGGAGAGGCTTAGGAGAAGTCCCGGAGGCAAGCATGGGAGGAGGTGACAAGGGAGCTAGAGAGCAGGCAGTCTTGGGAGGAGTGAAAAGAACGATTTGGTTGGTATTTTGAGACCAGGTTAGTGATGTAGCTGGGGGCCAGGTTGTGGGTGGTTTTGTAAATTGTTAGTATCTTGACTTTCATTTGTTGGCTGAGTGGCAGCAAATGGAGGGATTGGCAGAGAGGAGTAGCAGACACCAAGCTGTAAGGTGGATGAGCCTGGCATTAGCTTTCATGATGGACTGGTGGGGGGGATAGCCTATTTAAAGGTAAGCCAATGAGCAGGGAGTTGACCAGGGAGTGGATTAGAAGCTTTGTGGTCTCATTGGTTAGGTAGGGGCGTATCTTGGAGATGCTGCGGCAGTTGAGGTGGCAAGCTTTGGACAGCGATTGGCCGAAAGGATAGTTCAGATTATAGTATTACACCTAGAACCTTGGCTTGGGGGGGGGGGGGACGACAGGTTGATAGTTAAGCCGTTGATTTTGACAGAGAAATCGGGGGAAAGAGGCAGGTGAGGGAGGAAATATCACGAGATTAGTTTTGGATAGGTTGAGTTTGAGGAAGGGATGTGACATCCAGGCTGATATGTCTGTTAGTAAGTTGGTCATGCATGAGGAGACAGATAGAGTGAGCTGGGGGGGGGGGGGGGGGGGTTGAGAGATAGATTTGTGTGTTGTCAGCCTAGAGATGATATTGAAAGCCATGGGAGTCAAGCAACTGACCCAGGGAGGTGTAGAGTGAGAAAAGGAGAGGTCCAAGAACAGAACCTTAGGGGGCCCCGGCAGCAAAAAGAAGAAGAAAGGAAATAGAGTTGTAAGTGACACCGAACATGCAGTGGGATAGGTAGGATGAGAACCAGTGAAGAGTATAGTCTCGGAGACCAATGAGTGGAGTTTTTTGAGGAGGGGGTGGTCCACTGTGTCAAACCCAGCAGAGAGGTCCAGGAGTAGTACAGAATAGTGTCTGTTGGTTTTAGTTGTTAGTAGGTCTTTTGTGAGTTTTTTAGGAGAGCAGTGTTGAGGGAGAAATCCAGACTGAAGGGGATCAAGCAGTTTGTTCATAGTCAGATGGTCGCTCAGTCTTTTGTAGACCAGGCTTTCAAGGAGTTTGGAGGAGAAGGGTAGTAAGGAGATGGGGGACATAGGTTAAGCTTGGTGGGGTCCAAGAGGACTTTTTAAGGATAGGGGTGACTAGTACATGTTTTAGAGAGGAGAGGGAGAGGTTGAAAATGTGAATTCGAGCATGTAGAATAGAGTTAGAGGGTGAGTGTAGCATTTGAGAGGGAGCAGGTGGTTAGATGGGTGTTAGAAAAATGTTTAGCAACCTCATTAATACTAGCAGGGTTGAATGAGGGAATTAATGATTTTACTTGTGAACATGGGGTGTTGAGTGGGGGAGGTTTCTTCATTGGAGATCCCCTCATGAATTGTATCAATCTTATTTTTGAAGTGATTGGCGATCTCCTGGGCAGTGAGTGAGTTAGAGGGTGGAGAACAGAGTAGAGTGTTAAATGTAGAGAAGAGTTGACTGGGACTGGAGCATAATGTGTTAATGAGTGTGATAAAGTAGGTCTGTTTGGCAGTGTGCAGGCAGGAATAGTGTTTTAGGAGGGCAGATTTATATTGGTTGAAGTCTTCCTGGGACTTAGTCTTACGCCACAGACCCTGAAGAGCGCGGCTACGTTTTTTGAGACTTCTGGCCAGGGTTGTACTGGTCGGGGGCCTGATTCTGCGTGTAGTGAGGGGGACAAGCTTGTCTAAGGAGGATGTTGTAGACAAAAGTAGGTAGGTTGGGGCAAGACAGGGGTGAAATTTTGTCATAGAAGTGGTCAGTAACAGAGAAGATAAGGATTAAGGTGACCAAGGTTTCTACGGATAACTGTTAGGCGGTTGGAGGGAGAGGAGGTGGAAGAGAGTTAAAGGTGGTGATCAGAGACGGGGATGATTGTTGTAGAGGTTGCACGGAGTGAACAGATAGGAGAAGACCAGGTCAAGGGTGTTGCTGTTGGAGAAGTTTAGAAGTAGTAGTAGTATTAGCATTACTAGGGAGGTTGAATACATACAGTATCTCACAAAAGGATGTACACCTCAGGTTTTTTGTAAATATTTTATCATGTCTTTTCATGTGACAACACTGAAAAAATGACACTTTGCTACAATGTTAAGTAGTGAGTGTACAGCTTGTATAACAGTGTAAATTTGCTGTCCCCTCAAAAGAACTCAACACACAGCCATTAATGTCTGAACCGCTGGCAACAAAAGTGAGTATACCGTTAAGTGAAAATGTCCAATTTAGGCCCAATTAGCCATTATCTCTCCCCGGTGTCATGTGATTCGTTGGAGTTACAAGGTCTCAGGTGTGAATGGGGAGCAGGTGTGTTAAATTTGGTGTTATCGCTCTCATACTCTTACTGGTCACTGGAAGTTCAACATGGCACCTCATGGCAAAGAACTCTCTGAGGATCTGAAAAAAAGAATGGTTGCTCTATATAAAGATGGCCTAGGCTATAAGAAGGTTGCCAAGACCCTGAAACTGAGCTGCAGTATGGTGGCCAAGACCATACAGCGGTTTAACGGGTTCCACTCAGAACAGGCCTCGCCATGCTCGACCAACGAAGTTGAGTGCACATGCTCTGCATCATATCCAGAGGTTGTCTTTGGGAAATAGACGTATGAATGTTACCAGCATTGCTGCAGAGGTTGAAGGGGTGGGGGGTCAGACTGTCAGTGCTCAGACCATACGCCGCACACTGCATCAAATTGTTCTGCATGGCTGTCTTCCCAGAAGGAAGCCTCTTCTAAAGATGATGCACAAGAAAGCCCACAAACCGTTTGCTGAAAACAAACCGACTAAGGACATGGATTACTGGAACAATGTCCTGTGGTCTGATGAGACCAAGATGAACTTATTTGGTTCAGATGGTGTCAAGCGTGTGTGGCGGCAACCAGGTGAGGAGTGCAAAGAAAAGTGTCTTGCCTACAGTCAAGCATAGTGGTGGGGAGTGTCATGGTCTGGGGCTGCATGAGTGCTGCCGGCACTGGAGAACTACAGTTCATTGAGGGGACCACGAATGCCAATATGTACTGTGAAATACTGAAAAAGCATGATCCCCTCCCTTCGGAGACTGGGCCGCAGGGCAGTATTCTAACATAACGACCACAAACACACCTCCAAGACGACCACTGCCTTGCTAAAGAAGCTGAGGGTAAAGGGGATGGACTGCCCAAGCATGTCTCCAGACCTAAACCCTATTGAGCATCTGTGGGGTATCCTCAAATGGAAGGTGGAGGAGCACAAGGTCTCTAACATCCACCAGCAATGTGATGTCGTCATGGAGGAGTGGAAGTGGACTCCAGTGGCAACATGTGAAGCTCTGGTGAACTCCATGCCCCAAGAGGGTTAATGGTGGCCACACAAAATATTGACACTGTGGGCCCAATTTGGACATTTTCACTTAGGGGTGTACTCACTTTTGTTGCCAGTGGTTTAGACATTAATGGCTGTGTGTTGTTATTTTGAGGGGACAGCAAATTTACACTGTGGTAATTACAGATTTGGTGACCGTTGTTTTCACTCATGTGGGGATTCACTTTTACAGGTTTAACCCGGGTGTCACAGTTATAAAACACACCGGTGGTAATTGGGAGAACCCCGTACCTCAAGTGGTCTCGAAGTGTACAACGGTGACCTCAGGTGAAGGTGAGGAGGTACTGCTGTAGTGTAACGACCACCTACAATCTCTGGAACACGAGGAGGTGGAAGGTAAACTCCTATGGGGTGTCTACGAGTTATCCCAAATCCAGACCTCTGTACGAACCCGTCAGGTAGGGGAAATGGGAGTCGAAGAAATCGTTCCGTCACCAGCA
>BLSH010221723.1:347085-371559 GCA_018402905.1 Glandirana rugosa | reverse complement strand
CTGATGATGGCTGGGTGGGTGGCTGGGGGGTGGTAGGTGGGTTGTAAGTGGATGATGGGGGGTGCATTGTGTCACTAGGCAGCGCTGTGGGCATTGCACATCGCCCACAGCGCTGCAGCACCTCCTCTCTCTCTCCTCTCACACTGCACCGATCAGTGCGGAGAGGAGAGACAAGCCGGCGCTTCCGCCGGCTTGTTTACATGTGATCGCGCCGTCATTTGACGGCGCGATCACGTGGTGAAAGGCCGCGCACAGCGGCCATTCACCCCGATCCGTGATCAGTCGGGTCCCCCGGACCCGACGGTCACGGATGTTCCCGTGTGCGCGCCCCAGGGGGCGCGCGGGAACCGCGATTCTGGGAGGACGTCAATAGACGTCCTCCCAGAATTAAGCAACCGCCCTGTAGACGTCAATTGTCTATGGGGCGGTTGTTAAGCGGTTAAAGCCTAAGTTTGATCACCAATGAAAAATCAGCACAAGTGCCCCTAGTGTTCTGGTTCCTTCATTAGTTGAAATCTTCCTCCTCTGATCCTTCCCATTTTACCCCACAATCTTCCAGTGTGGTGGGAGGTAATAGAACAAACATAACTGTCACAGGCCAACTATGCCCACTCCTTCCTCCATTCATAGAAGCTGCACTATAGCTTTTATGAATGGAGTATGATCTATGAATGGAGGACATGAAAGGTCTGCCCCCTCCATTTATAGATCAATTACAGCAGGAGGGGGTTGTGATAGAGGAGGATGAAGATTTCAGCTGATGCAGGACCCAGCAGCACAAGGGACACATCCTGTTGACTGGAAGCAATGTTCCTTGCCCTGATTTTTGTTTTTTTTTTCATCTGCAAACCTCAGCTTTAAACTGTCCATTTACTTTATAAAACATTATGCAAAATTTACTTATTGTCTCTTTTGTGATTAGAAAAAAAAACAGGCACCAAGTATTAATATTTACAAATGTTTTGAGGTTTAACTGCTTCAGCCCCGGAAGGATTTCCCATTTTAGGACCAGAGCACTTTTTGTGATTCAGCACTGCGTAACTTTAACTGACAATTGCGCGGTCGTGTGACGTTGTACCCAAACAAAATTGACATCCTTTTTTTCCTACAAATAGAGCTTTCTTTTGGTGGTATTTGATCACCTCTGTGGTTTTTATTTTTTGCGCTATAAACAAAAAAAGCGACAATTTTGAAAAAAAATATATATATATATATATTTTTTGCTATAATGCATATCCAAATAAAACAAATAAAAAAAACAACAACAAATGTATTCATCAGTTTAGGCCAATATATATTCTTCTACATATTTTTGGTAAAAAAGAATCGCAATAAGCGTATATCGATTGGTTTGCACATAAGTTATAGCGTCTACAAACTATGAGGTTTATGGAGTTTTTATTATTTTTTTTTTTTACTAGTAATGGTGGGGATCTGTGATTTTTAGCGGGACTGCAACATTGCGGCGGACACTTTTTTGGGACCATTGACACTTATACAGCGATCAGCGCTATGAAAATGCACTGATTAGTGTAAATGTCACTGGCAGGAGAGGGGTTAACACCAGGGGGCAATCAAAGGGTTAAATGTGTTCCCTTTCAGTGTGTTCTGTGTGGGGACTGGGATGAGAGGAGAGAGATCGCCGCTCCCATATACTGGAACATACAATCACTCTCCTCTCCCGTCAGAACGGGAATCCGCTTGTTTACATCCCCGTTCTGTCACTGCGGGGGAGTGACCGGGGGTAGCCGGCAGACATAGAGTTTGCCCCACCCACTGATTGGCTCCCCCGCTAGTCAGTAAGTGCGCAAAGGTCCACAATACACACTACAGCACCCGCTGTCAGGTGACAGCGAATCACGTAGGAGAGCAGTGTTGCCATCAATCCACGACGGGCCGTCAGCAACTGGTTAATTACATCACTTACCAGTAATGAATGATGTCCCATGTCATGCAGGCAGCTGGATCTTGGAGAAATTTTTACTGCACATACCTTGTGCTCTTCCTGATGCTGAACTTCTGGAGCTGCGGAGTTAATAGCTTTGGGTCTTCTCTGGAGCTGCTAAAAAAAAAAAAACTTCCCGGCGAGGAACTGCCCCCTCCTCTTCCATTGAAAAACATTCTGTCATTGTTTTCACTGCCTTTAACATGACCTGTGAATGGAGGAGAGAATCATGTGAATCATCAAACTCTCCCCCATTCACAGATTGTGTTACAGGCACAATGAAAGAATGGTTCTCAATGGAGGAAGAAGCAGGTCCTCATCAGGAACTTTTTTTTACAGCAATTCCAACCCAAGCCAGTGTTCTGTCAAAACAGCCAATTTGTTGAAATCTCCAACCACATCACTTCCTGTTACTCTCCAGCATCAGTAATTGGAGATTTTGACGAGTTACCTGTTTTCACATAACTCTGGCAGCGTATACACTACGGTACACTTAGGGTTGCCACATCATCCCTTTAATCCAGGACACATATTAATTACACAGGTTCTGTGGCTGATTAAGGTGGTAATTAAACTCACTTGGTACCTTATCTGCATTATATTAGCCTCAGAACCTGTGTAATTCATGTGTGTCCTGGATTAAAGGGATGATGTGGCAACCCTATGGTACACGCTATAATGAGTAAACATTATTAGTCCTGGCTGCTTATAACCAACAAAATGGCCGCCTCCAAGGTGGCAACAACTTTATTCCTCCTTACCCGGTGTGCTGTCAAAACAGACAACGCGTTGCCTACTGTATACCGTCTGGTGTTTTGTGAAAACAGATAACGCTTCCAAATCTCCAATTACACCTTCTGAAGAGTCACCGAAAATGAGGTGATTGGAGATTTTGACGCGTTGACTATTTTGACTGGAAGGCCAGAAACTATTAAAGGATCACCTTTGGAACATTATACCTGTATTTAGGGTGTAACATGTTCCAGTACCTAACAAAATGACATATTATGTTCCAGCATCTGACCCCCCTCAGCTCCCTCAACCCTTCCCTGTCCCTGACTGGCAACACAATTTTATAAAACAATATTTATGCATACCAAAGAAAATAAATGGTGAAATGATGCATAGCCACCACATATAGGTTACAAGCGCTTTAATACATGATATAAAAAACAATACAAATACATAAGTAGAGTAAATGCTGATGTATCCTGCTCCTCTGTGCCAACTCATTTCACAGTCCACAACGGCTTCATCAGGGTCCCCATGGAAGCATCTGAAAAGTTGGAAAATATTTTTACAGTACAGACATCATTACACTTTAAATAGAACAAACACATGTATTTCAATCATTAACTCTCGGGAGGATGCCACATTCAAGGTTTTTGGGGAATTGGTATCCAGACCTTAAATGTGGCATCCTTCTGAGATTTAGTGGTTGATATACATGTGACAAATGCTGTGGCAAGCCTACTGATACACATGGTGATGCAACACATGGGTCATTTGCTAGTTGTTGGAGTATGTCTGTATACCAGGTTCTTCTGAGTCAATTCAGTGCAATGAAAATCACTGGCTGCTCTTGCTGTTTTGTGGAGCAGATGAGGTAGAAGATACACTAGAGTAGGCATAGATTAGCCTGAACTGAGACCAAGGGATTATCAAGGCATCAATTGCTGGTGCTAAAGGATGTTTGATCCTGGCCACAAACCAAGGCAGTTTGTTATAGAATCCAGAGCCCAGGAAAGCCACATCCGGAGTTCCCCATTTCATAGATATCAGTTTGATGTTGTCGGGGTAAAGGGTTATTCACCTTGATTCAGACAGTGATGGCTTTTCAGTTGTCCACTCCTGGGATGTGGACTGCAAAGAGATGATGTGGCTTGCTCCCTTCAAGGTTGCATGACTCCTGGTGTCCCCTTTTTTGACTGCACCATGATAGGGTGTCCCTGTAAAAGGGAAGTCCAGTGTTGCAGAGCCATTTTGATTGCTCTGAGCTCCAAGATGTTGGCTTCCAATGTTGACCATGTTCCCTGGACTGTGAGGGACTGGAGCACTCCTCCCCACCCCAAAAGACTGGCAACAGGAAGGACTTATTGTTAAGATGGGGCTGGAGATCCACCAAGCTAGAGAGTTCCTTGCTTGGCTGGACAGGAGCATGGGTAGGTTAAGAGAAGCAGAATGCTTGTTACATGTCAACAAGATGTGCTGGAGCAGTCTCAAATGGAATTGAATGAATACAGTCCCAAAGGAGTCTATCATGCGGACTAGAACAGTAGAATTTGAATTGTCCTGTTGATGTTGGCAAATGGCTGGAGGAAAGAAGATCTCCCATTTAACCTGGGACCTGAATGCTCTGAGTTCTTAGAATAGCAAGAAGAGGTGTTAAGACCTTTGTGAATACTTAGAGAGCAGAGGATAGTCCAAAAGGCAGTGCAACAAACTGGAGTTGATTTACTTGGACTGCAGAGCACAGAAAATGCTGATGTAGTGGATAAATGGGAGCATGCACTAAGGCATTTTGGATGTCTGTAGATGTTAGGTGTCCCCTTTTGAAGAATTTTTTTTGAGGGATTTAAGGTCTTAGGAGTGAGGGTGCCCCTTCATTGAGAAGAGGGCTTTGGGTCTTACACCAAAACAATGGGCTGAAATAAGGTTTTGAAGTTTAAGTCTGGGTGCAGCGATTGGGTGCTCTGCATCTAGAAGTGGAGGCTCTACAACAGTGTTTCTCAACTCCATTCCTTAAGGCGCCCAAACAGGTCATGCTTTCAATTTTTTTGCACAGGTGATTTGATCAGTTTCACTGCCTTAGTAATTACCACAGCCGGGAAATCCTGAAAACATGACCTGTTGGTGCGCTGAGAGGACTGGAGTTGAGAAACACTGCTCTAGACGAGGGGAGGGAGAGGTTTGGAATGTTTTGCTGTGTTAGAAGAGCATTCCCTCCTGTGACATCTTAAAATAATGTGTCAAGTGCCTCAACAAAAAGACGTCCACCTTCAAAGGGAATGCATGTTGGATGTCTTTTACAGGCAGCATCAGCTGTCCATGCTTTTAGCTATATAATTCTGAGCATATGATTGGAGATTGGAGGCCATTCTGGAAATGTGCTTCATCACATGTTCTAAGGCAGAGGTCCTCAACTCCTGTCCTCGGGACCTACCAACAGGCCAGATTTTAAGTATTACCTTGAGGAGATGCAGACTAGAATACTGCAATCACTGAGCAGCAAATGATATCACCTATGATGCATTTCAGTTATCCTGCAAACCTGGCCTGTTAGTGGGTCCCGAGAACCACTGTTCTAAGGCATATTTCATGGATATTTAGAATGAGAAATTTGAATATCACCGGCACCACATCCCAAATATATAAACTTCCCCTAATCAAATAAATGGGACTTTTTAGGTGCCAATACACACAACAGGTTTAAAAAAAAATAACAATTTTATTGAAATATTCCATAAAACCATCCCATATGTTTTTACAGCATAAGAGCCATTATCTCTCTTCATTGACAGTTACACAGATTTTCTCAACATGTTTTGCCAGCTTTAGCTTCCTCAGGAGAAGTATTGCTGACAAAGAATGCTGTATCAGAAATAAAAACATAAACAAATTAACACAAACTCCATTACATGTACCCTTGTAGAACCAAAGAATTTTATATATGTTTACCAACCCAAGCTAGTAATCCATATTCAGTCTAATGGAGATTTTTAGCAAACCCTGTACTACTTGTTTGCCCGCACCATGGTGCTCTTTCGTGTAGGAGAGACAAAAAGACCAGACTGGAATATTTTAATAAAATTGTTATAACTTTTCTAAACCTGTTGTGCGTATTGCCACCTAAAAAGTCCCGCTTGTTTGATTAGTACATGCTCTAGTCTATGGCATCCACAAGAAAATAGCAAGATAGAAGGTAATAGCTCAGTTAAAGTGGTTGTATACACTCCTATTGTTTTCAGCGAAGGAAGCTGACATCTTAGCCTCTGTTTAATCTGCAACTGCCATGATGCTGCACGTGATCCATTATGACCATTGCATGGTTTGCTAGTTTGGTTGAGAGCACAATCAAGGAGACAGCTAGCATTTCCAAACATCCTATTGGCAAAATCTTTGAAGGAACATTGTCAATTGGTAAAGTGACATGTTGCAAAGTAAACTCTCCTCATCACCAGGGCCCACCATCCTCCATGACCGCATTAAAGGATTCTTATCCTTGCAGCCACTGTCACTTTTAAAATCAGTGCAGTTGTACAGGACCCCACCTGCACAGTCGTGTCAATCATTCACAGAAATCTGTGAATTAAACTACAATTCGACTTGTAGTTATCAATGGAGCACGAGTGCAGCAATTACCACATTCATAGTCCATTGACATTTCCTTAAGCTCTGTAACTGGACAGAGATAGGGGCAGAGAGGTGGAGGAAGAATTTGCAGTAGCTTGGCATTGCACCTGCTTATCCACTGATCACAGGTGCAATGCTTTGCAGGCTCCTGTGAAAAAAATGAATTCAAAAGTATGCATTTATGATTTTTTTTTTTCTTAAAAGGTGAACTTAGAATTGAAAGAGCAGTACATTTATTTGGAGAACTTTTTCACTACAGGTCCCTACCATCATAAATTGTCCATTCTATTTGTTTATGAACAAGGGATATCTTTTTAGAGTTTGCAGGTCTCTTTGTATCCAAACGGGCATGGGTAGACAAATCGGGTGTGGCAAATCTGAGGTTTTTGCGCACATCAGAGGTGAGCATATCCACCATTGCAAGCTTGTTGTATGAAGCTTCCACTTCAGGTGTAAAAGCATATCGTGATAAACATCTTCTGCAGTCTCCTCTAAGGCCTCATGCACAACGGATGATTTTTCAACTGCTCCTAGGGGCACCTGGCGTTTTGTTTCTGCCTCTAAACGCCCCTGCGTGTTAACCTGTGTCTCTATATGTGTATATGCACACATAGGCTTTTAGCGGAGGCAGGGGAGCTTCGAAAAAAACAAAAACACTGCCAGTGCATCCAGGAGCAGCGGCATTTTGGCAGAAAAAATACTTAAAGCGGTAGTAAACCCATCCATTTAACAGTTACATTTGCGGCACGTGCCGGAAAGGTAACACTCCCACTGGCTGTGTTCTAAACCAAACTGTCAAACCATCCAATGGCTGGTGTCATAACTGATCACATGTGCAGCATCATGGCAGTTGTAGATTAAACAGAGGCCAAGATGGCAGCTTCCTTGGCTGAAAAGGATAGGAGGGTTTACTACCACTTTAATGCCAGTAAATGCGCCTAAGCGTGTTTAGTGCTTAATTTCAATTCAAATTATTATTTATATTATTATTCTAGCCAATGAATTGAACCAACGTCCAAGCTGTTGATGCCCCTAAATGCATTACACACTTTTACAAGCATCAGGTGTTTTTTCTGACAAAGTGCTGCAGCCAGAAGGAAAGGATTCTAGGAGAGATGGCAAAATTTTCTGTGTGTATGAGGCCTAATATTGCCTCCAGGTCCTCTTCATTCCCTTCCAGGCGCACCTCTTCATGGCTAGGCAAATCAGGATCTGAAACAGTAGGGTTGGAGAAAGAGCATAGCGTTTTGGGCCCTGGACAATGATGGCTATATTAAGGCCATTAGTTGCCCAAGAAATTGACATGATTGCAGAAAAATCAGCTTTTGTCAGGTAGGCCACTCATGCATGCCTGAGATAGCGCTAGATGCATAGGCCGGGTTATTAAATTCGGTCCAACTACTGTTTGTTTATTGTTTAAACACATGGACTGTTTTATATCGCAAGTGCTGTAACAGTTGTATTTTTGTCAAAAGACACACAGAACTCCTGTGCAATTCGCAGAGCCGCTGCGGAGATGTGTGAACCGGTTCCATAGAGAGCCATTCACAATCTACTGCTATGCGAATTCGATGCAGAGAAACTCGCATCCAATTCGCATAGGTGTGAACCCAACCCAACCAAGTGGTTGAGTTTTACCGCCAAATTTGAAACGTTTGCACTATAAAAGTGAATATGTTCAAATTAAGCATCAGTTTTACAGTTAGAGATACAGAGGGTGGATGAAAGGAGCGCCCGGAGTCCAATAGAAAGTAGATATGTGGTTAATTTATTGAAAGTAATATAACATAGTGAAACCAACGCGTTTCGGGGGAACATATGCTACCCCTTCTTCAGGCTGGTGTTGTGTATTATGGTGGATAGGGTGGTAACCACACTGGTGTGTCTGACACTGTATTCTGGAGAATGGCTGTACTCTTTGGCGGCCCCGGACAGCCAATCCTTCCTCTCTCCTCAAACTGTCATTTCTTTACCCCCCTCTGTACATATCTCTCTCACTTCTGCCCACTCAATATTACTGCACTTATCACCTCCTGCTCATTCTAAGCCCATGCAATGTCACCACTTACACTCCACTACAGCATCTGCCCTCGTATAAATCCCAAACCTACCTTACCACCCTCACCCTCCTACTACTCCTAATGTCTGGGGACGTCGCACCAAAGCCCTCCTCCAGCCAATTCCCACTCCCAAAATTGTCAGTCTACCTCCTCCAACAGTAACCGTAACGCCCACTTTCTTATCCCAATTCCCCTGATTCCACGAGTCACCCCCCCCCCCTTTTGTGTGTCCTCTGGAATGCCCGGTCAGTCTTCAACAAACTCACCTCTGTCAACGACCTTTTCCTCCCTTAATATATTTGCTATCACCGAAACCCGGCTCCAGGAATTCGACACAACCTCTCCAGCTGCCCTCTCCCTCAGTGGCTTCCTCGGGACTCACTCACCCAGAGGACAAAAGGGAGGTGGTGTTGGACTCCTCTCTTCACAATGCACCTTCCAGGTTCTTCCCACGCCTCCCTCTCTTTCCCCCTGCTTGAAGTGCACTGCGTTCGTCTTCTCTCTCCAGTTTGTCTGAGGGTCGCAGTCATTTATTGGCATCCAGGACCAGTGTCACGCTTTCTGGACGACTTTTCCGCATGGCTACCCTATTTTCTCTCCTCTGAAGTACCTGCCATCATCCTAGGTGACTTTAACATTCCAGTCAATGTTACCACCGCAACCACTTCTCAACTACTCAACCTAACCTCCTCTTTTAACCTAATGCAATGGACACAAGCCACCACTCACAACACAGCAACACTCTTGACCTCATATTCTTCCATCACTGCACTCCTTGCAACATCTCTAACACCCCCTTTCCTTACTCTGATCACAACCTTATCAGATTCACACTCTCCCTGTCTCCTACCTCTCATGCTGCCAACCTGCAAACCACTACTCCTTCATTCTGCTACTGACGGCCTTTACAACAAAATCACACCCCTGTCCTGCCCTGCCCAGACCTAACCACTTCCATCTACAACAACATGCTGTGGTTCTCCCTGGACGCACTTGCTCCTCTTTCAACACGCAGAACCAGGCCTCATCTGCCACAGTCCTGGCAAACAGATGACACTAGAAAGCTCAAGAGACGCAGCTGTGCTTGAATCTAAATCCCTGCAAGACTTTACCCTCTGCAAATCTGCCCTTCCCAAATACAACTCCTTCCTCCACACTGCTAAACAAACCTACTACAACACTCTCATCAAAACACTCTCATCCAAACCTTGTCAACTCTTTCCCTCCCCGCTCAACCATGCATTGGTTACCCCAAGACTTAAAAAACCCTCACTAGACCCCACCTGTTTGAATAACTTAAGACCCATCTCCCTGCTCCCATTTGCGTCCAAGCTCATCAAACACCTTGTCTACGACCGAATGAGTTGCTACCTCACTGACAACAACCTTCTCTATCCCCTACAGTCCGGCTTCCGCCCACAACATTCCACTGAAACTGCACTACTAAAACTCTCCAATGACCTATTAAACTGCTGAAACCAACAGCCAATACTCCATACTCATGCTCTTGGACCTCTCTGCTGCCTTCGACACAGTTGACTACCTGCTCCTCCTCTGCAAACTCCATTCCCTTGGCCTCTGTGATTCTACTTTATCCTGGTTCTCCTCCTATCTCAGCACACTTTTAGTATCACTTACAACTCCATCTCCTCCCCTCCGCTCCCTCTTTCTGTTTGGGTACCCAAGGCTCTGTCCTTGGACCCCTTCTATTCTCTCTATATACCTCTTCCTTGGGCCAGCTGATAACCTCCCACGGCTTCCAATACTACCTCTATGCCGACGACACCCAGATCTCTCTCTCCACTCCTCAACTCAGCTCCTCGATCACCTCACGGATCACAAACTTACTGAATGATATCGGTATGGTTGTCACACCACTTCCTCAAACTCAATCTTTCTAAAACTGAGTTGGTTATATTTCCTCCTCCCCAATCCTCTCCCCATGACTTTACCATTAGGATCAATGGCACAACCATTGGTCCCTCCACACATGCCAGGGTGCTGGGTGTAATCCTAGACTCCAACCTCTCCTTCAGCCCCCACATCCAATCACTGGCTAAATCTTGCTGCCTTAACCTCCGTAACATTTCCAGAATTCACCCCTTCCTAACGACACCACAAAGCAACTCATTCATTCCTTGGTTATTTCCTGCTCTGACTACTGCAACTCCCTCCTTAAAGTGGTTGTATACTCTATCGTTTTCAGCTAAGGAAGCTGACATCTTAGCCTCTGTTTAATCTGCAACTGCCATGATGCTGCACATGTGATCCATTATGACACCACCCACTGGATGCTTTGCTAGTTTGGTTGAGAGCACAATCAAGGAGACAGCTAGCATTTCCGGCATGACGGGAATATTAACTCTTTTTTGACACTATCAAATCGATGGGTAGACAACCGCTTTAATGGCCTACCCTTACACAGGCTATCCCCCCTTCAGTCTATTATGAATGCTGCTGGTAGACTAATACACCTCACTAACTGATCTGTGACTGCTGCTCCTCTCTGACAATTTCTTCACTGGCTTCCACTACCCCACCGTATAAAATGTCAAGATACTAACCACAACATACAAGGCCATCCACAACATCACCCCCAGCTACATCACCCTCATCTGCAGATATTGCTCAAAGCGTCTCTTCCGCTCCTCCCAGGACTTCCTGCTCTCTAGCTTCCTTGTTACCCCATCCCATGCTTGCCAACAGGACTTCACTAGAGCCTCTCCGATCCTCTGGAACTTCCTGCCTCGGTATGTCCGATTAGCCCCTACCCTGTCCACCTTTAGGAGATCCCTGAAAACTCATTTATTCAGGGAAGCCTATCCCTCACCCACCTAAGTACTGTACCCGAGCCACTCCCATCAAATCATTCCCCGCAGCTATTACCTTTTGTACCATCTTCCCCCTTCCTTTAGAATGTAAGCTCCACGAGCAAGGCCCTCCGGTCCCTTCTGTATTGAACTGTATTGTAATTGTACTGTCCCCCCTCTACATTGTAAAACGCTGCACAAACTGTTAGCGCTATATAAATCGTGTATAATAATATTTTTTAAAAAGATAAAATCAAAGGCTTTAAAATTACTTGAAGGATAACACTTAAATTACCATAACATTTATCGCTGAAAATATACATTTGGACAAAAAAAAAAATACACATTTGTAGTCATCCTTTTTAATATGTACAACATTCCACAAGATACAAATCCCACTGAAAACAAGTTTAAATAGTAACAGTGTTTTCAAAGCAAATAAGTAAAAATGGTATACATTTAGACACAATTTTTCAGCCTGTCCAGCTTTAGATTGACTGACCAATCCAAGCCAACCTGCTGGCAGTGTTAAACAAATGTATCCTTGCATGAACACGAACAATCATAAGGGTTTGGCAAATAACTGGCACTGGATTAAAGCAGTATAAAACCCAAAAGAAAACCATTATATTGTAGCATACCAATTCTTAGATGTGATGGCTACATTTGTTTCCTTGTTAAGGCTTTCTTTGTTCTAGTTTCATTTGGTGATCCAGCCAGTAAGTCTGTTGTTTTTCAACAGAAAAGCTCTTTTGTTACAGGGATGAGACAGATCATTTACCACTGGCAGGGGTTCTTACAATGGTCAGCTTTTATTTATGTAAAACCTTTATGCCAAAAGGAAAAAAAACCTGTTTGCTGTAACTAAACACGATAACACATTTAAAGTGATACTTTAACTTTTTTTTTTTTTTTTTTAACAGTGCACAGTTTTGCACAGAGCAGCCCCCATCCTAGAATGCATTATGATAAAAGACCTTCTGCCTTTAGAGCCACTTTAACACTCCCTCCCCCCAGACTGACAGTGCTGCTGTCCAAAGGTGCCTCTTGTGCTTATTCGTCCAGAGTGGAGGCACTCTAATACAGATGTGTTACTGCACAGATCTCCAGGTGACAACAGAGGGAAAATAAGCCAAAAAAAGAAAACTATTACAGCCACCACAGATTACATTTTTGGTTTGGAATTCCATACCGCTTGAATCAGGGATCCCCAATTTTTATCAGCTTGTGTGCCATGTTTATAGAGATAAAAAGTGGCAACATTTAAAGGGGTTTTCACAAGCCAAATACACAATTTTAAAGTGGTTGTAAAGGCAGGTTTTTTATGTTAATGCATTCTATGCGGGTAGGGGCCGGGCGTGGCTTGTCTGAATGGACACTGGGTGCCCCTATAGCAAGCTGCTTGCTGAGGGGGCACTCATCAGGAGGGAGGGGCCAGGAGCACAGAAGAGGAACCCGAGAAACAGGAAGTATGTAGGAAATCATTGGTCCTTTTTTCTATGCAGTACACTGACAAACTCCAAGAACTGGCTACAGGTAAACACATCATACTGACCTGTATTTGCTGTTATATATTTTTTATAACTTCCCTCCCCTCAACTAGGGTTCTATGAAGTAAAACATAACTCTACTAATGTTAACCCTTAGAATTCAACTCCGTTTTCTATTCTGCATATACAATGTCTGTAATAGTAATGGTGGACATCAAGTAAACAAAATAATCAGTTCACCTCTGTTTGGCCCATATCGTTCAGGAAGCATTCAGGCACTGAAATTCTGAGGCCACACATGGCCCACAAGACACTGGATTGGGACTCTTGTATAAATACTATTTTGAAAATTTACAAAGTTAAGAACTAATGGCAACCAAAGAGACATTCAAGTGTTTCTTTAAAGACAGGGTATTGGAAGGTTCTTATGAAAAACAAGTTCTGCTTTACAGAGGAGACATTCATAGAACAGGATCTGACTCTCACTCCATTCAACATCCATCTCCTAAGCTCAAGACACAGCACACTGTTGCTAACTCTGAAGATACAGGACAGTCCAGTGTACAAATATGTTGCAGATCATTACTGGAAATGGCATTACAGTAATTTTACAGTGGCAACAATAAATCATAGATAAGAGAGATAGTCCATGTCAAAAAGCAAAGCACTTATCAGGAATCAAGGTAAAGCCTCAAGCAAACCTAAAAATATCCTTAAAGCGGAGTTCCACCCAGTTAAATGTCAGCAGCTACACGTTTTGTATAAATAAGATTAATAAACAGACACTTACCTGTCCCTCGCTCCAGCAATGCTCCTCTCCCCCTTCCGTGGTGCCAGCTTCATAGCCGGGCGCGAGGTGAGCTGCGAATGTATGGGCAATCTTCTGAGACCTGTGACGTGTCCCAGAAGATTGCAGGGCGGGAGGGGGGAGAGGTGAACTTCCTTCCGGCACCAGGAGCGGAAGTGGGAGCTGAGTACTTTTCAAAATTAGGTACCCGCCCCCCCCCCCCCAAAAAAATGACATGCCTATTGTGGCATGTCAGGGGGTCACCTGCATTTAAAGCGGAAGTTCCACTTTTGGGTGTAACTCCGCTTTAAAGCTTAATTCCACTTTTCAGTCAAATTTGAGAAAACCGGCTATATGTTTGTTATGTGTTCCCATTAACACAGCAGGTCTAAAATGCTACTAAAAATATTTCTAAAGCCATTCCTTTGACAGTTCAAATCTTGGCCGGTTCAGAAGGAAACGGCCGAGATTTGAACTATGTATGGGCAGGCTGAATGGACCCAAGTTGATTGATCATTTTGGGTACAACCAGCCTGTCAGATTTTACATGTGATTATTGCTAGAAGCTTTTCTAGCCGCTAGAAACAATCACTGTGTTCTCCTGTCGGGGATGGCTTCCTTCACCTGGGAGAACACAATGGCACCATGGGAGGGATTCCCTCCATCAACACTGCTTGTGTTGATGGGGGAAACTGGCGATTTTCTTTTCTGCAACAAGCACCCAGTCTTACCTTTTAGATGTTTTTAAGGGGAGGTGCCATGCAAGATTTTTTTTGCACAATGCCAGAGTGAGTCTGTCCACATTAACATGGAATGCAAGAAGCCTAGCTACTAAATCTTTAACCCTCTGTTAGGACAGTGTTCAGATCTAGTTATAACTGAGAATAGAGATCCATCTGCACAGTACAGACAGGGTTAATTACAGCAAACACATGTGCCCATCCCCCTCACAGACTAGTAGGGTTGATCCTCGCTGGAGGGTCGAGAAAAGGGCATATAAAAAGGTAAGCGGCAATGTTTTTATTAAGTTATGCTTTGTGAATGGAAGACATGTAACAAATATAAAGTTAGTACTATGCCAATTTGGCTACAAAAGTGGACGTACACTATGGGAGTGATTTACTAAAACTGGTGTACACAATCTGCTGCAGCTGTACATAGGAACAAATCAGCTTCTAACTTGTTCAATTTAAAATATAAGTTCACCTTTACAGAAAATCTGTAAGGTGACCTTACACTAGACCCCCCCCCCCCCCCAGTCCCACTGTACTGTACTCCCGCGATCCTGCTCTGTCAGGGACCAGAACGCCGCTTCACCGCTCCAGGGGTTTGAAGTCCTCCTGGCTTTCTCTTCTCTCATCACAGTGCTGACTGGATAGGCTAGACAGATTCTAATTGGTCAATGTCCTCCATGTGACGGTACTGACACATTAGAATGCCATTTGTCTGTACAAGCTGAGAGGTAAGGAAAGGAGATTAAAGCTGCATACACATTATACAATTTTTATTGTTCCATTTCATTTAGATTTACCTTCAACTCTGTGGTGCAAGGGCCTGCCTGATTGCATACAAATTGGAAGTGTTTAGGTTTGACCTCATATTATATGACTTTGGTAAATTTAAAAGAAAAGTTGTACAAGAAAATTATATAATGTGTAGCCAGCTTTAGACGCGGGGAGTTCAAATCCCTGGACCGGTGAATCTGTGTTACAGTCCCTGACAGAGCAGGATCGCAGGACTACAGTATAGAGGGACTGTGAGGGATTGGGGGGTCCAATATAAGGTCAACTTAGAGAGTTTCTGTAAAGGTGAATGTACACTTAAAGCATTGACAACAAAACCTAGAAAAAGGAAAGAAAAGGGCGCCAGGTCAGTGTAGATAAAAACAGTATTTTTATTAAATCTCCACGTACATCTTAGTAACTTGCAAGCAGCATGTGAAGCTGGTGTGGTGTGGTGTGTGATGCTCCAGGCTGGTAGGCAGGATAGATTGGAGGACAGTGGTGTGACGTCCGGATGTGCTGGGGAAGATGGCCGGGAGTGTGGATGGATGTCGGCATACTCCGAGATGTAACTGCCAGGATGGTATGGAGGACTCACTGGGCTGATTGGCCGCAGACCGGGGCCGGGACCCGCCGTGGGAGAACACACCAGATAAAGCAAACCGCTTACTGGAGCCGGGACCTACCATGGAGATGGGCAAAAGGACGATGGCGTCACAGGCACACGTGTACCTGTCAGGCTACAGCAAGGCAGGAGAGATAAACTGCAGAGGGGGCGGGCCGCAACGCGTTTCAGAGGCCCCATCTCCTTCCTCAGGCTCAGCGCACTGACTTGCTTTTAAGTTGGTGTATTGCGTGACAATAAACCTAGAAGCTAACTGGTTACTATGCTAAGCTGCACCAGATTCTGTGTACCAATTTAGTAAATCTCCCCCTAAGTCTCTTTATGTATTAATTAAAAAAAAAATGAATGTATCCTAAAATATCAAAAGTGACTGTCTGAAAATTATATATGTATTATTTTTCTATGATCCCCTGCAGAACAAATAAAAAAAGGCTATGCAGACTATTTCATTGCACAATCTATCTAGCATGTTGTTACTATGCTCTATGTTGGTTGGATGAGCAGCCAGGTGACACAAGAAGCAAACAGTGGTGTCACCATCCTGGCTAGGATGTATGTATCCATGTATTTAGATATTTAGCATTTTTTCACCTTGATTCAGTATGGTATTTGCTAGCCAATGGTCATCTACTTATCATAAAACCAACCTTTACTGCTTCATCCACCATGTGTCAGTGGGTGGAAAATCTAGCCTATAACAGCCTTCAGAATGGCAAATCTTGGTATGAGTGTATGATGCATACTGAGAAGCAGACCATTAGACATGCAGTCTAGCAGAATAGATCCAACATATACACGTACAACTGTCACTTTGTGCAATCGTTACATGGTGCAAGTCTGTTAGACAAAATTATTAAGAGACTATTTTTTTCCTGGTCGATGCATAGCCTCCTACTACTCAAGTATAAATTTAAATAAATGGTCATCTCTGTGGTTCAGCTATTCCAAAGACTTTATCAAAGCATGGATAATGATAAAAATATGTGTAAAATACTTGTTTTGTTAACAAATGTATGGATCACTGATATTGACACTTTTACTTTATATTTTAGATGTGAATATAGCAATCACTGCGGTAATGTTTTTTCAACTCTTGCTAAACTGTAAAGCTGGCATGTTTATTTAGCTTATGTATTTGATAATTTATGAAAGACTTATGATACACTGAACAGCGCTGCTATTTGTCTATTAAGCCCAGTGTCATTTGTCTGTAACAATTGCAATATTACAGCTCTCTAAACAATTACCTGGACCGCGCCTACATTACAGTGTTTAGCATTAAATAATGGTGGTAGGCTTAAATGTACTTAGTTCATTTCATGTTTGTACTACACTAATGATGGTCAAAATTCTTCCTTGTCCAGTTAAAAGACAATTTCATCACTCATATCCTTGTATATAAATGACACCTAAAGTGCTAGTTCCCTGATCTTTATTACATGTTGATTTGCTAATGAGATTGTGCAATACTGGAGAAATATTCCAAGATGTCCTGGATGGTGAATTCCATGGTAATACCAACTCCAGTGTAACATTTCTCAATCAGACCTTCAAAGTGCTTGTACTGACGGATGAATTCATCCTGCATAGTGTGCCAGACCACCTAGGGAGGAAGAGAAAACATGACAAATGCCTGAAATTAAGAATGCACTAACTTCATGAGGCAAAATGTCAAATGACAATGGCAGATGTAAGGTCATTTCCCAAATGGTATTAACTTGGCCTACACTGATGGACCATTTCTTAGCTCCAAAGTCACTCTGAACGGTTACTGCAACTAAAGGATGACCATGAACACCAACACTGTCCACAGACTGTTCAAACTGCAATAATCTTTAAACACATGGTCATCTAAAAAAAAGACCACCTGAAGTGCCTGATTAGAAAAAAAAATTGTGAGACGAACAGAGGGCTGCAACTGCTGACCTCCTTCTGAAAGTTCTAGCTGCCTTGCTGTTATGCTTAGCCTCTGGTTTCAATGGTCTCTGCGTCACTGTCAGCATACAGATCAGTAGACATTGAGAAGTCATATGTCATTATCATTATACTTGCTCAGAGACTTAAGCCAGCCATAGTTAGTTCGAATCTCGGCCAGTCCTACAGGAACTGGCTGAGATTCGAATCGTGTATGGGCAAACGGAATGTACCAAGTTGATCGATCAACTTGGGTACAACCAGCCTGCTGGTTCTTACTTGCGATTATCGCTAGCGGCTGCTATAGCCACTAGCAATAATCACTGTCACAATGTCTCGGCAGGAGGGATTTCCCTGTCAGCACTGTCTGTGTTCATGGGACAATTGTGCGAATTTATTTCCTGCAACTTTGAAGAAATTCGCACCGTCTGTTGCCTGCCTTAAAGTAGAAGGAAAAGCCACTTGTTAAATATAATGACTGCAAAGCCCTGACTCTATTGCCCTTTCTCGCTTGTTGTGATGAGTGTGAACGCTCTTGCAGCTGACAAAGCCCCGTATTATGGACACCGGAAGAGGACGCCGCTGTTCTATTAGATTGAGCAGTGACATCGACCCTTCATGGTACACACAGAATACCTGAAGCTTTGTGGTCGCAAGCCCGCATATAAAGACTTAAAAAATAAAGTATTTAGATGGCAATAATAGAAAAGGTCTACAGAGGGTATCAAGTCAATTGGGAAGCAACATTTAACAGGTGGGTTTTTCTGTAACATTTTTTCTACTTTAAAAGTACTGAGACAAGTACATCAGCATGACAGTTGGACAACTAGCATTTTTAGAAACAAGTGTCAGGCTTTTTAATGAATTCTAATTCCTTTAACTGGAAGATCATTTAAAACTGTTTTGAAATATACCCATAAGCACAAAGATACAGTTTGTACCCAAACCCGGAAAGGGTTCTTTGCATAACACGGTCTCTAATTAGGAAACTAGCTTTGCAGAGGTGATGGGTATGAGAAAGATACCCATGTGAGTGAGAGTAGACCGAGGAATTGATGGGTTCACAGTTTCTGTAGAACTGAAAGAACCAAGCGGAGATCCCACGGGGTAACAGGCGGACGAGGAACTATGTGAGCAATGTCCTAAATGAAAGCTTTCACTAAAGAGTGAGATGCACATAGTTTTTGATAGAGTATTGCTAGGGTATAAATTTGACCCTTGGTGGTACTTAAAGGAGTTGTAAAGACTCCAGGTTTTTCACCTTTTTCACCTCTATGCATTAAGGTGAAAAACCTTTCGTGCTGCAGCAGCCCCCCTAATACTTACCTGAACCTGATCGTTCCAGCATCGAGGACGAGCCCAGCAGCACCAGCCGCTGTCTCAGGTCCTCATTGGACAGATTAATAGCCGTTGGCTCTCGCTGCTGTCAATCAAATCTAGTGACACAGGAGCCAGGGGCGGGGTTGAGTCCTGCTGTGTCAGTGGACGCAGTAGCAGGACTTGAGAGTGTGCCCGCATGGGTGCTCCCATGGAAATCGGCTCTCCGTGGGGGCACTCGCCGAAGAGGAGGAGCCAGAACCACCAATCGGGGGACCCCAGAAAAGGAGGATCTGGGACAATCTGTGAAAAACCCTTGCACAGTGCAGGTAAGTATGACATATTTGTTATTTAAAACTAAGAAAAAACAAACCTTTACTATCACTTTAAGGGCATAAAAAGCCAGATATTGAACCAGGCTTGACTGAAGAAAGGTCAGGATTTGTGATAGAATTTCCTCACCTTGCATCATAAGAAGTACACTCTCCAAGTGTTAGAGTAGAATTTGCAAGAAGTGGATTTTATAGCTTTCAGAAACATTGGGATAACAGATTTGGGCAGGCCCCTATCTTTTAGGACCTGGGCCTCAACAGCCCAGGCATTAAAACCAGAGACTGTGGATCAGGGTGGTAAGCTGGTCCTTGGTACAGTAGATCTAGGCAATCTGGGAGAGCCCACATTGTTGACTGAGAAAGCCTTTCTGCCAATTTTCCATGTCCGGAATTTGCATGGAGGACAGAGCTGGAAAATGAATTTTTGCCCAAGCCAGAATCAGGTTGGCTTCTCTTTGAGCTGCAAGACGTCCAGTCCCTCCTTGATGGTTGAAAAAAGCCACTGCTGTGGCATTATCTGACTAAATCCTGGTAAGATGACCTTGCGCTTGAGAGATCCAGCATTGAAGGGATTACCAGATCGCTCATAGCACCAGTGCACTGATTGGTAGACAAGCTACCTCTGGCAACCTGGTCCTTTGGACCAAGAGTGTCTAGAACTCCTACTCTGTTATCAGGCTGTCACCCATTGTAAGAAACTTCCAGGCTAGTGGAGGGATTTCCCAACCCCAGAGCTGTATTTGTAAGTCACTAGGCCAGGAAAAACCTAGGCTTGAGTGTCGGGTGTATGAGAACCCGAGGTGCAGTGGACAGGTCCAAGGGAAGGGCAATAAAACTTGTACATGCCCACCACATATCAAACGGTGTTGATGTGCCCAGAAGAATGGTAATATGTACGTGGGCATCCTTGATGTCCACAAAGGTCAGCAAGTCTCCCAGATGGAGGAAAGCAATGACCAACCTGGAAGATTTTATGTGGAGTTTTTTTTACTCAGTATGGGCCGAATGCCTCTTTTCACTTTGGGAATGATGAACAGGTTTGAGTAAATACCCTGGAACCTTTTATGAAACAATGGCTATGTCCCCTTGATAGTGGAGATTAGCCAGATCAGTGTGAAACTCTAATACTCTTTGCAGAGAGGTTGGCAGTTTTGACAACATGAACTACAGCGGAGCCAGAGATTTAAATTCTAGCTTGTAGTTAATGGACATCATATTCTGAGCCCAAGCCTATGAAAAAGCAAAGGCTAACAGATGTCTGCCCACTCTGGTAAGTATGGGGGGTTTCCAAGTTTTGTGGTGGAACTGAGTCCCAAGTTTTGACTTGAACTAAGCCTGGGAGAAGTGATGGAACACTTCTTAGAGGGTTTACCAGTCTGAGACTTAGCTTTCTTTTGCAGAGGCAAAAAAGGGTGCCCTTCCTTCCAGTAAATCAGTGATAAAGTTGTCATGAGGTGAGCCAAAGTGGAATTCACCATCAAAATGCATACGCAACAAGCGTTTCTTGCACGGGTGTACTGCATACAACATCCAAGCAAAAGGATCCTTCACTATGTTTCCAGAAAGGAGACCTTTTCTGCATATGAGGCTTAAAATGTCAACAAGGCCATCAATAAAGTATTATAAGGCCACAGGCATGAGTTCTAATTGTTGGATCTCGTAATGATCAGTTAGGACAGATCCAGGAGCTCTAGCCATACCTTTGGACCAGTTACTCATGCTTTGGTAGATGAGCACTGTAGTAATTATGGGTTGCAGGGCAGGGCCAGTCAGGGAAATTAAGTACTTGGAGAGGGCTTCCAGCATTTTATCTACAGGGGCACTAAATACTGAGATATTGCATAGTCATAGCTTTCTTCAGGCAGGAAATGACCAAGTCAACTACAGGAACAACCCCACTTCTCAATAGCGTATTGCTGATCTAAGCGTTTGGGAGAAAATAAATAGCGTTTCGATTAGAACAGTCACTGTACAAAATGGGTTGTAGGAAAGAGTGCTCAGGAAAGGTTTTAGCAGCCTGCAGACTTTGAAGAGAGCTCAGATTGGTAGTTTTTGATATTGCAGACACAGGTTGCTCCAGCTCAAGACATGTATGCACTATGTCAAGGACCAAAATAACAGCAGACAGAATCTCTTCAGGAAAAAGTCATCCGACAGGAATTATACACACTCCTCATCACCCTCAGCTGAATGTACAGAAGCAGCAGTAGTTTTAGGGAAGATAGAGGCAGACTCTGGAAGAAGGGAATGGAAAGGCATTTGTGTCCACTGTATTTTGAGTCGGCTATCATGGCCAAAATTAGACAGGTCTGCGCTAGCCAGGTGTATAATGGCCCTAGACCTGTAAAGTGCTCTGCAGCTAACCCACACGGTTCACAAAGTGTCTGTAATGTGCCCTAGCAGACCCCAATGCTTGCTGGTCACATCACATGTTGGCCCCTTCCTCACAGCGGAATCTGGGTATGGCCTCAGTGGCTATGTTGAGGATCAAATAATCCAGAAAGCTGCAACATTAGCTTTTTTGGCTCTGCAGCATCTGGACACTATTGACAAAATTAAAAAAATGTCTTAATAGAAAGGGTAGAAAAGAAAAGAATTAGGTTTGCTTCTCTCAGAGGAGAGAAGACATCCATTATCTTAGGGCACTAGCAACAACTGGTGCAAGATGGCAGTGGAAGGGCTTATACTTTGGCTGGTGTCCAATCCCCTGCAAGCAGCAGTATAACCCAGCGCTAGTGAAAAGTCATATACCAAACAGCATAGTGATACTGATAATTATGACAAACAAGATAACAACAATTCCAGTGACATGAGGGGAATCAAAACCCTTCCCCTCATGTCACTGGAATTGTTGTTATCAGATGAGCTAATTTTTCTGCTACTTTCTGTAAGTGTCCTTAACCTTTTTAAATAAAAGTGTTCAAACGGTATTACACTATGGGGGTTTTCCTCTCTCTTTTTATCCATTGAGTTGTTCATCATACGAACCAAGGGCAACCCCAAGACTACTCCAACACTCAGCAGAGATACTCTGAATATTGTAGAGCTTCTACTATGGATATTGGGATCACCCTCTGAACCGAATTGTGATCACGGATTCTTTGCTGGTTTCTTACCAGCATCTGGTAAGCAGGCTATTTCATAGATCTTGGTGTCGGAATTTCTGTTTGGATTTACATTTTATCACTCAGTTCTGCTGGACATTTAATTTTGATTCATATTGGATCTATATTTTATCACCCAGTTTCGCTGGACATTTAAATTTAATCTTGATTCAGACTCACTAATTATTCACTTGGACTCAAAGTCATATTATTATATTTACCTGTGATTGAGCACTGATTTGGATTCACATATGCTGAGGATTATCAACAGTCAGAGTCTTGTTTGTCATAATTATCAGTATCACTATGCTGTTTGGTATATGACTTTTCACTAGCGCTGCATTTTTTCTTTTCTATTTTAGTCACAAATTGATCAGTTTGTTTTGCGTGCGGCTAGTTCTTTTCACTATATTTTGTTTACACTAGGGGGCGCATGTTTTTCATCTAATTTCAGCAGTATAACCCAGTTGTACAAGATTTACATCAGCTCCGTTTGCCTTAAAGTGTTTGTTAAGCCACTTTATAAAAAGTTCCCATCTGCTCTGTATTATAACAAGAAGTTGCCCTGTGTCTGTGTTATAACATATATATACTTCTCTGTATAGATAACACACCACCTTACTAGGATCAGTTGTCGTTTTCAGCTTTTCTCTCTCAGCTCAAAGTTCCTGAGGGAGGGGTTGAGCACTGCTGCTGACATCAGCTGGAGAGACAGAGCTGTGCTGTGTTATCTATACAGATAAGAATATTTCTGATATAACACGGACACAGGGAACTTATTCTTCTAATACAGAGATAGAGCTTTTAGAGTTAATTATGAGAGCAGAGAGGAAAAGCTACTAGAGGAAGAGGGAGGGGGGAGTTGAAGACAGGCACACAGGATATAGGAGAGCAGGGAGTGGCATAGCCTGCATAGACCACGGGGCTCTCAGGATAAGCAATATACAGGGGGAGTCAGCACTCAGGAGGGAAGTCATGACCTAGCATTATCAAACAAGTATTTTATGGGATACAGAGGGAGAATTTAAAAAGCAAAAGCACCATGCTGCTAATTGCACACTAAAGTGACAGGAGCAGCATTTTTTTGGGGTTAACAAACGTTTAATGAATGATTAAGAAATTTTTGCTTTTGAGTTCATATTTGCTTTAAGAGAAGACTATCTTCTGCAAACAAGAAATAGTACAACAATGCCATTGTCACAGATAGAGTGAATGCCAAAACTCTGAATTACATTACACACATTTGACACCAGTACAAGAAAGACAAGTATCATTCAGAGCATCCAATCTGTTTACTGATTACCATTGAGTTATTGGAGGGTGTGTGTGTGTGTGTATGTATATGTATGTGTATGTATATATATATATATATATATATTTATTATGTTATCTTTTTTAATTCCTTCTGTTTTTAAACATCTTTTTATGGGAAAAGCTGGATCAGAAAAACTTTCTTTCAAATAGACTGTTTTGGGGGGAAAAAAGTTACCTGTAACAAGTTCTCTTCCTCACACAAGTGCTTGTCCATCTTCCTGTAGAGATTATCCAGTCCTTTCTTTACCTCCTTACCAGGATAATCCTTTATGACTTTACGAAGTTCTTGCTTGCTAAAAGCCAGCTGGTAGCTTACTTCTTCGTAGCCAATTCCTTGTGCAACGCGAGATTTTACCCCTTCAAAGAATATCTGACATGATATAAACAAATATAGTTATTAGAGAACTCAAATGATCAAACATAAAAAAATAAGCAAACAGATAAAAGCTTTTTTACGCTGCACCCCAACATTTACTTTGCTGCAGCATTTTGCAAATGTCTGAAAGTTGCAGCTAAAGGCAGACTAGAAGAAAAGCAAAAAAAAAAAAAAATGTAATTTGTTTATTCATAATGAAAACATATGTTGTGCGAACGGTTCGAAAACATACAGTAGACATTTCGAATGACGTTAAAAACCAGTCGAAAAAAAAAATTTCGGAATTTTTTTTTGTTGAAGATCATATCCTTACATTTTGTTTAGAATTACCCTTACGACTGACAACGTGTTTTCGAACGGTTTTTGAAATTTTACGAAACGTAAACATGTGTCACGACGATATGTTCGACTTCCAACGCACTAGTAAAATCTCCCTTCGTACATACACAACGGATTTACCGACCCTACCCGAAATATTTCTCCGAGTTACTTGTATACAAAAGTAATACTTATTTGGTTAATGTAAAAAAAAAAAAAAAAAAAAA
>BLSH010221723.1:326782-347075 GCA_018402905.1 Glandirana rugosa | reverse complement strand
AGCTGGATCAGAAAAACTTTCTTTCAAATAGACTGTTTTGGGGGGAAAAAAGTTACCTGTAACAAGTTCTCTTCCTCACACAAGTGCTTGTCCATCTTCCTGTAGAGATTATCCAGTCCTTTCTTTACCTCCTTACCAGGATAATCCTTTATGACTTTACGAAGTTCTTGCTTGCTAAAAGCCAGCTGGTAGCTTACTTCTTCGTAGCCAATTCCTTGTGCAACGCGAGATTTTACCCCTTCAAAGAATATCTGACATGATATAAACAAATATAGTTATTAGAGAACTCAAATGATCAAACATAAAAAAATAAGCAAACAGATAAAAGCTTTTTTACGCTGCACCCCAACATTTACTTTGCTGCAGCATTTTGCAAATGTCTGAAAGTTGCAGCTAAAGGCAGACTAGAAGAAAAGAAAAAAAAAAAAAAAAAAAAAAATGTAATTGGTTTATTCATAATGAAAACATATGTTCATTGAGCCTCTTTATAAAGCCCATCCCAGCCATTTAGGCAACACATACATGCTTCCCTCTAAAATGATCACGCAACCTTCAGCTTGTATAGCAGCACTGTGTACAAATGCAAAGCATTTTAAAGTTTTTGGCAAGCTTTTGTGCAACAGTCAGCATTCCCATTAAGATTTGTTTTACATTCCTATACTAGAAGTTGTTTTTTTTTAAGGCTTTAAAAAAAAAAGCTGACCAAAAATTGCAGTAAGCTTTACAGATGACATACAAAAGCTTGGCAAGCGTGTGAACAAGAATTTTTTTTTTTTAGACAGTTTCTACATTAGAACACTAGAAATAAAAGAAGATTACATTTAGTTTTTCCAGTGGATGCCCTAAAGAATATATGACATATGACTGCAGATGGTCATTGTATTTTTGCTTGGCTTCCCTCTTCTCCATTTCCAGGCAAGAGATCTTTAAGCGGGAGAGAGTAGCAAAGATGTGATGAAAGTTTTCCATCATGACTACATCCCGGGGTGTCTTCTGGCTTTCATTTGCAACTTTTTCAACTAGAAGAAAAGAAGAAACACTTCTTAATAACTACTTATAAAAGAGCATAGTGTCTGGGCCGATCACATGACCTGACAGAGTTTACAGCCCAACATAGTTATACAGAGGAAGACATGCTGTGGTCAGATTGAATGGGCTTGGATTATTCTAACAGTTTGTTTAAAGAAAATAATTCTGCACATTCTGCAGATGATTTGTTACTGCAATGGTTACAGCAAAAGAGGATTTTTGACTTAAAGTATATGTAAATCTGAAAATGTGTTTTTTAATGAAGACTTCTACCTGGTAGAGTAGAAGATGTCAAGTCATCTGTAGCAAGACAGACACATAGTTAATCCAGCTCTGAGCAATCCTCTTGTCTTTTTTTCAGCAAGATAAACAACACCACACAGATAAGTTTGTGTGCCACATCCCCCACTGCTGAGACTGACATCTGATTTCTTTATCTCCTGCATGGAGAGACTTTGTACGATTCCATCTTCACATCCCCCCTCCTTTCGTCTCCAGCTCTCCCAGGATTGGTTGCTCCACACCTCAGCATGATTGGGCATGCTGAAGTCATGTGGTGGCTTTCCTGAGTTTTGACTGGATGTTACTCAAAACTAGGAATAGGAGAGTATGAGAGTGTAGAGGTGGGTTTGACATGACTCTGCCCACCGAGCTCCGGCAAAGAGACCCACCTGCCGATTCCAGAGTTTTGCAGGGTTCCTACTGCTGAAGGGGGTGACATTTGCTAGGTAAGGATACATGCAGGAGACTTGCATGTACAGTATCACACAAAAGTGAGTACACCCCTCACATTTTTGTAAATATTTTATTATATCTTTTCATGTGACAACACTGAAGAAATGACACTTTGCTAAAATGTAAATTAGTGAGTGTACAGCTTGTATAACAGTGTAAATTTGCTGTTCCCTTTAAAATAACTCAACACACAGCAATATGTAAACCGCTGGCAACAAAAAGTGAAAATGTCCAAATTGGGCCCAATTAGTCATTTTCCCTCCCCAGTGTCATGTGATTCGCTAGCGTTACAAGGTCTCAGATGTGAATGGGGAGCAGGTGTGTTAAATTTGGTGTTATTGCTCTCACTGTCATACTGGTCACTGGAAGTTTAACATGGCACCTCATGGCAAAGAACTCTCTGAGGATCTGAAACAAAGAATCGTTGTTCTACATAAAGATGGCCTAGGCTATAAGAAGTTTGCCAAGACCCTGAAAATGAGCTGCAGCATGGTGGCCAAGACCATACAGCGGTTTAACAGGACAGGTTCCACTCAGAACAGGCCTCACCATGGTCAATCAAAGAAGTTGAGTGCATGTGCTCAGCATCATATCCAGAGGTTGTCTTTGGGAAATAGACGTATGAGTGCTGCCAGCATTGCTGCAGAGGTTGAAGGGGTGGGGAGTCAGTCTGTCAGTGCTCAGACCATATGCCGCACACTGCATCACATTGGTCTGCATGGCTGTCGTCCCAGAAGGAAGCCTCTTCTAAAAATGATGCACAAGAAAGCCTGCAAACAGTTTGCCGAAGACAAGCAGACTAAGGACATGGATTACTGGAACCATGTCCTGTGGTCTGATGAGACCAAGATAAACTTATTTGGTTCAGAGGGTGTCAAGCATGTGTGGCAGCAACCAGATGAGGAGTACAAAGGCAAGTGTGTCTTGCCTACAGTCAAGCATGGTGGTGGGAGTGTCATGGTCTGGGGCTGCAGGAGTGCTGCCGGCACTGGGGAGCTACAGTTCATTGAGGGAACCATGAATGCCAACATGTACTGTGACATACTAAAGCAGAGCATTATCCCTCCCTTCGGAGCCTGGGCCGCAGGGCAGTATTCCAACATGATAACGACCCTAAACTCACCTCCAAGACAACCACTGCCTTGCTAAAGAAGCAGAGGGTAAAGGTGATGGACTGGCCAGACCTAAACCCTATTGAGCATCTTTGGGGCATCCTCAAACGGAAGGTGGAGGAGTGCAAGGTCTCTAACATCCACCAGCTCCGTGATGTCCTCATGGAGGAGTGGAAGAGGACTCCAGTGCCAACCTGTGAAGCTCTGGTGAACTCACAAAATATTGACACTTTGGGCCCAATTTTGACATTTTTACTTAGGGGTGTACTCACTTTTGTTCCCAGTGGTTTAGACATTAGGGGTGAGGGGTGTACTCACTTTTGTGAGATACTGCATATATACATTAATACTGTGCCATTAGCTTATACTGGGTGAGTGGTGGGTTTACATCCACTTTAACGTAAAAAATATTTTTCTCAGAGTACAGTAAATTAGTATAAAACCCTCAGTGTTTTTAGCTTAAGAAATTGAGCTCAATAAAATAAACATTTCCCGGTAAACTATTTGTTAACATTTTTAATCCAGCACTTGCAGCTTACAACTTTCAATGCTGCTGGCTCTTGCTCTCGCAATGCTGCTTCCCTGAATTTCCAGCCTTTATAGGATAGAATTAACTGTGAAAAGTGCAGTCTCTAGTCAAGTATCTTAAAGAAGGGAAGGAGGAAGAGGTGGGAGGAGCAGGGGAGTGCCTTGCCATCCTAGGCTACAGGGATGTGTGGTTCTATTGATGTACACAGTGTAGGGAGAGACAACTCTAGTCCCTGCATGCAAGGGTGGCTCCATAGGATGCTGCAAGATAAGGGAGTCACCCTGTACTCTGGTACACTGGGTTATTGGTAGAGTGTGCTTTGACAGGGAAAGGTGGAACCTTGCCCTTGGGGTAATAGGTTTGAATGAGAGTTATCGATTCTACCTGGCGATATTGGAATGTGAAGCAGGTTGTTTCCTACAGGGACATTTAGGAATGATAAAGAAGGAGCTGCAGCTGAAAGATCAGGCTCGAACATCATGTACCACATCAAGACAACAGAGAAAAAATCTCCTTAAGATGGTTTGAAGTAGGACAGAGTGATGGTAGAACATTGTCCTGCTTTAGGTGAAAAGAAAAAACACCTTGGGAAGAAAAGAGACCTTGGTCCTCAAAACAGCGTAGCAGGTTAAAAAAAGGTTAAAGAGGAACTGCAGTCTGCTCCCATAATTTGTAGTAAAAACATCTTTGCTATTCTGAAGCTTCCCTCCAACCACTTTGCATATTATTTTATAAATACTGTGATTCTCTACTTGCCAAATATGCTGCAGAAATCTCCCCAAGTCTGGCTGCATCCATTTTAACTGTGGGCAGCTGACACACAGAGGCACAATCCAGCTCTGCAGCTTTCATTGGCCCTCGTATGACTCATCCCTCCTCCCTTCTTGGAAAACTCTCAGGAGAGAGAGAGAACTGCATGATGTCATAAGCCTAGGCTAATGACCAGACAAGAAAGAGGAGGTTGGCTGTATAATTTATCTACTGGCAGAAAAAAATGTTTTACTATCCAAAGCTAAAACAACAAAGGCAGAAGATTTGATAGATGGAAAGTTGAAAAAATGACTGAAGGTCCACTTTAAGGCTGCCAACTCAGACTCACCTCACCAAAGTGAAGGAAACCTTGGGAATATTGGCAGAGAGAGGAATATCCCTAATAAGTTCAAAGCGCAGTTTTGAAAGTACAGAGACAACCAGGTTATGATTGATCAAGTCAGTAGGAAATGTGCAGGAGGGATAATGTGAGTGCCACCCTATACAAGGACCTTTACTAGAAAGTGTGAAGCAAGCAGTCTAATGGTACTCAAGGTCAGATGCTGCTCCTGACCTGACTGAAGAAAAGGCAGGATTTGTCCCACAGAGACCTTTCTGGAATGGAGTTTCCTTGTCTCACATTGAGAAAAGTATGCTTTCCAGATGGCTTGGTAGACTTTGTGAGAATTCCCTTGCTTTTAAGAGTGACTAAATCTGACAGATCCCTGTACATCAGGACCTGGGCTTCAACAGCCAAGTCAATTAAATTTAAAGACCAAGAATGGTGGTAAACGAGCACTTGGAACAGAAGATTCAGACAACATGAAAGGGAGTCTGCGAGGAACTTGACGAGGTCTGAGTTTCATGTCCACCTGGGCCAATTCGGTGAAATGAGAATTACTGGAGCATCTCAATCCTGCTGAGCAAGTGAGAGAGAAGTTTCAGAGGAGGAAAGGCACAGATCAGGTTGAACTGATCCCATGGAGTCATTAGAGCATCCACTGCAAAGGCAAAGGTCCCTGGACCTGGAGACAAACTTGACAAGTTTGTTGTTAAACCTGGTGGATTTCTGCACCCGGGGGAAGGGGTTAAGAGCTTTTAGATCCAGGATGAGGCGAATGCCATTCTTTGCCTTGGGGAAAATAATCAGTTTTAAGTAGAAACCCTTTTTTTGTGTGTCAAAGGCTATGACCACTTGAGAAGAGCTGTGCTAAAGCAGTGTTAAGGGCCACCAATCTTTGCATCTAAGGGCCACCAATCTTAGACAGCAGGAAGCAGAGACCGGAATTTTAGCTTTAAGGACCTAAATACAGTGTTCCTGACCCAGATGTCTGAGATGTCCTTGGATTAGATGACCTTAAAGGTCAACAGATGTCATCCTACTCTGGCAAATTAGGGCACCCACTTATTGTTAGGGGGACTTGCTCATGGATTTGGATGACTTGGGGGTCCAAGACTTGAGACAGATTGAAGTTTTTAGGCTTTACCTGAGACGTGGAGGCAAAAAGGAACTCTTCACAGCCACAGGAAGAGAGGGTTTCCCTGGTGGATATTTTGCCACCTTTGTTCTGGGGCAATGTCTTATTCTTCCCCCTAGTAACCCTTTTTTGATAAAGTTGTCCAGGGATTGACCAAAAAGGTATTCCCCATCAAAGGGCATATGCAAGAGTTGTTTCTTGCACTGATGCCAAGCAGACTAACATCTGAAACAAAAGATCCTCTGCATGTGTACTGAAAGGTGGCCAGTGATGGATATTTGGCATATAATATCCCCAAGCCTGTCAAAATGATACAGTAGGGTTACAGACAGAAGGATTGGTTAGGATTGCTAAGGTCTGGTAGATAAACATTGATGCAATGGTAGGTTGTAGGACGGGACCTACGTGGGAGGACAAGGCCAAGGGTGCTCACAAAAAAACACTGCTGGGGCAGGAAGGGTTAATACCATCTGTGAATTGTCAGCAGGTTTGCACACACTCTGAAAAACTCGAAGTGAAGCTGCACACACTCAGTATGGGCACACAAACCGTATGCCTGGTGTAAACAGCGCAACATTTAAACATGGCGTGGCATCTCTTCCCACCTATTCCAATGTTATCCCCTTAGAGGACAGACCAGGGCATAAAAGCACATACCAGGCTCCTGTAGTAAAGGCAAAAGCCCTGATTTACTAAGTGGTACTTCTATGACCTGTGGTCCCCACAAATGCAGATGTCCTCCAAGTAAGGGACACTCTAGGGGAAGTTAGGCAGGATCCAGGGAACATGCCATGTTCAGGTAGACGTCTCCCTCCCAGTGGGCATACTCCCCTAAGGAGTCTTCATGGACAGGGTTCCACTAGATGGGTGCACCATGGCCCTGTAAAATACTCTGCTGCTAACTATATAGGAGAGTGCCAAACGCAGAGGCCAGTGCTCAGAGATCACATTACAGGCCAGCTCCACTTCTTCCTCACAGTGGGGTCTTGGAACAGCCTCCAAAGCTATGCCAAAGATCAGTCAATCCGGAAAAGCTGTAAAGTGAGCCCTAGGGCCCTGCAGCAACTGAAATCTTGAGAAAAACAGGTCTTATGAAAAAGTAGAACAGGTTTGCTTCTCTTTCACAGCAGAGAACAGATGAGTGTCCTGCCAGAACTCTAGCAATAAACAGACATGCTAGGGGTGTGGGGTCGGTGGGTGGCTGGTTATACTGGGCTGTCCTTACAGCTTTCTTTGCCAGTGTCTAATTTCCTGGTGGCAACAGTATAACCCAATCTACCTGAATATGTCCTCTATGTCCCCTAATGTACAATTAGGAAAGAGTTTTTCAACAATTAAAAAAGAAAAACCTTGAGTCCACGCAAACTGTAATAACAGTTTAACAGAAAGATATAATACACCTTTAGGCTCCATGCACACTAGTGTTTTTTTTAAGCTCCTAAAAGCTGTGCACACTACTTTAAGCGGTTAGTGTTTTTTTTAGAAAAAATAGTTTTTGTAGAGTTTTTGGGAGCTTTTTCCCCCAGCAGAAAAAAAAACGCTAAACACTCCTAAAATGCTACCAACAGCTTTTTTTCAAGCAGTTTTTTTTCCCCCTCATGTACCTTAAAGCAGAGTTTCACCCAAAAGTGGAACTTCCACTTTAAGGGAAGGTGACCCCCTAACATGCCATAATTGGCATGTCTTTTTTTTCACAGGGTCCCAAGTCCACTTCCTCCCCTGGAGCCGTGGCTCCGGGAAGGAAGTTCACCTACCCCCTCCCTCTCGGCGATCTTCTGGGACACGTCACAGGTCCCTGAAGATATGTCGGCCAGTCACAAGGCGCAGCACGACTTGCGCATGTGCAGTGCACACCCAGCTTTGAAGCCAAAGCCGGGTGCCCACACTTATGATGCCGGCGCCGCCAAGGGGAGGGAGCGAAGAGCGGGGTGAGTGTGCGATTATTAAAAGTGAGCAGCTACAATTTTGTAGCTGCTGGCTTTTACATGGGTGGAACGCTGCTTTAAAAACGCTAATAGAATGCCAATGCTCCAAAAAGCTACTGAAACGCTACTAGAAGCCGGCACAAAAACATTATCATCAGCGTTTTTAATCCAGCGGTTTTTGAGCTTCTAAAAAAATGCTAGTGAGCATATATTTTTGGAGCAACCTAGTTTTACTTGCTCACGCAATCATATTCTTGTTATTGTGCTAAAGATCAACAGCAGCCAAAAATTTCTAAATTTGGACAGAAAAGTTTTATAAACTCTAAAAAGATTTTATTGCTATCTGTGCCCTCCTTTCCCAGGGACCCAGCTCCCTTCATTTTCTTCCTTGTGCCATAGAGATAAAAAGGAAACCGAGTGGTTACATAAAGAGCAAACAAAAATCAGATGCGTGTTCTAACTCCTCACCAATGAATGTTAATATAGGGTATTATCAACAGTAAAAATATTCTTAAAGTTGATACAGTGAAACCCAGCCATTGTGTACTGTGCACTAGAACTCAATTTACATACAGTATATAATAATACAATAACTATTAAAGTGGTTGTAAACCTTCACATATATCCAGTAAAGTGATTAGCTCCAGGTGATACACAGATGAAACAATTGCTCCTACATAAGTTGTATTTTTTTATTTGCAGCTATCTCTCCTTTACATCCATTCAAAGTACTGAATTTATACACCTTGTCTAATCTAGAAAGCAGGGAGCGAGGATCTGAAGTTACACTCTACAGAGCTCAGTGAGAAAAGCTGAGAGATTGGAGGGAAGGGACACACCCCACTTTACACAGCACACAGGAACAGGACTGAGACTGTCAATCACAGGCTGTGTGCTGAAGCATCCTTCCTGTCATTTTTTCACCTCTGTAGTTATTGTAGTTTTTTGCCATTCACAGATCCACGCAGTTTGGAGACTTGACACATTCGGTATCTATTTACTCTTCACTACCTCATTTTTAATTCTGCACAAAAGTTGGGGGTTAAACTGTTTTTGTGTGCACTAAAATGTATTTTAGTGCATTTTTTCCTGAAAACATAGGTTTGATAAACAGCTGCGCAAATATCATGCAACGTTAAAAGCACCATCTTTTAATTCTACAGGGCCTCTGTTTTCAGAAAATATATAAAATGTTCTGTTTTTTTATAGCCTAAAAAATGCAGATTTTAATGTGTACGAAAAGTTTAAAAACTGCTCTAGAGAGGAAGTAGTTTTTCTTTTTTAAAAATATGAATATCAGCAGGAAAATAATTATTAAGTGGAGAAGGAGAAAAAGGAGTTAATTAAGGCTGATTAGGGTAAATTAAGGGTTAATAAGGGGTTAAACAGAGGAACATTTAATTTAAAAAAAACACTTTTTTTTTTTTACTGGACAGGTTAATTTAAACTTACATCCCTTTGATCTGTAAATTAATAAACAGAAAGATACAAAAAGAAACCATGGTTTATTTTTATCTTTTGGCTGAGCGGCTGAGTAATGTTGTGGATAAACATTGCCCGGCTGCTTTTTGTTTTTTTTTGACAGCTCCAATTGCCAGAACTTTGTTTACACTTCAGCTGTCAACAGAAGAACCCCACTGACAGCTGAATGAGCCATCAGTTGTTAAGGACGGCGGTGGCCCAGCTCCTTAACCACTTCAGCCCCGGAAGGATTTCCCCCTTTAGGACCAGAGCACTTTTTGCGATTCGGCACTGCGCCGCTTTAACTGACAATTGCACGCTCGTGCGACGTTGTACCCAAATGAAATTGATGTCCTTTTTTTCCCACAAATAGAGCTTTCTTTTGGTGGTACTTGAACCCCTCTGCGTCATTTCTGATCACCGCTATAAACACAAAAAGAGCGACAATTTTGCGAAAAATCCAGTATTTCTTACTTTTTGCTAAAATACATTTCCAAAAAAATAAAAAAAAAACGAAATGTATTCATCAGTTTTGGCTGATATATATTCTTCCTCATATTTTTGGTGAAAAAAAGAATAGCAATAGGCGAATATTGATTGGTTTGCGCAAAAGTTGCAGCGTTTACGAACTATGAGAATTAATTTAAGGGGTTTTTATTTTATTTTTTACTAGTAATGGCGGCAATCTGCGATTTTTAGCGGGACTGCGACATTGCGGCGGACATGTTGGACAATTTTGACACTTTTTTGGGACCATTGGCATTTATACAGCGATCAGTGCTATGAAAATGCACTGATTACTGTGTAAATCTCACTGGCAGGGAAAGGATTAACACTAGGGGGCACTCTAGGGGTTAACTGTGTTCCCTGGGATGTGTTACTAAGTGTGTGGGGGCTGGGCTGACTGGGGGAGGAGAGTGATAGCGGCTCCCATACACAGGGAGCCTACGATTACATTCCTTCCCCACTTACAGCACTGGGATCCGCTTGTTTACATTAGCAGTCCCCGTTCTGTCACTGCGGGGAGCAATTGCGGGTAGCCGACGGACATTGAGTCCACCCTACCTGCTGCCTGGCTTCCCCGTAACAGCGCGCTCACCTTCCGCAATCTTGCAGCCGCTGTCAGGTGACGGCAGTTCGCGATATTGAGCCAAGTTGCCGCCGTCAAGCCACGGCAGGTGGTCAGCAACTGGTTAACAACCAATAATAGCTGCCTTTTTTTTACATTTCAGTTGTCAGTGAAGTATAAAAAAATCCTGCTGACAGCTGAAAAAAAGCCTGAAAGTATCAGTTTCAGGTATAGGAGCACTTGCACAGGCATCGATACTCGTGCAAATGCTTAGTATTGGCACCGATATCGGTGCATCCCTAGTTTTGCAACAATCACTTTTTTTAGATTGGGTCAGTTTGTTAGCATGATGCCTCTCTCCCTTCTGAGAGGCCCAAGGTACTCCACTTGCCTGGGTCACCATCCCTATACTACCTGTGACGGTTTAGGATCCCGTGACCCTACAGGCCTCACCACCATGATATAGTAGGGATTCCTTTGTGAGGGCAAGTAATAGAAGTTTAAGTGCCACTGATTGAAGCCTGTCGCACTACGCAGAAGCTTTTTTGACATTTATGGGCGAACGTGAATAAATGGAAACAAGACAAAAAATAGCAACCTTTAGTTACTTACCATTTATAAAAACGGCTTTAATCAGCTTTGTATAAGCTTTATCTAAATCTCCACGTCTTTCAGATCCTCGAAAGATTGACTCTGCCAATTCAGCAAACTCTTCAAACCCAGACACAAATGGAAGAATGCCAACCTTACTCTTTTTTGAGATTTTCACATCCTCCATCTGCTTGACTTGGTTACTCTGCAAAATACAAAGGGTAGAGAGTCACGCATATAACAGTATCAATTGTAAAAATGGGAAAGAGATATCAAACAATGGGAGAAGTACACATTTATTCCTAGGGAAGGCCATTCTTTATGCTTTCCAAGAATAAGTGACTGTTCCATAGAAATAAATGAGGATTGTAGTATGCATGAGCTGAAGAGCTTGAATGGGAGACTATTGAAGCAGTCACTGTGCAGTTGCCAACAGGCCACACAGTGAAGATTTTGACAATGTGGGGACAGATGAGTGTTAGACTTGAGAAGGGAGTATATTTAAATGGCAACTTTACTAAGATTACAGTTCTCCTTTAAAGCATAACTCCACTTTTGTTGAGAAAAAAAAAAAACATTCCCCCCTGGGTGATCTATGTACATTGCAAGGATAACAACCACCTTTGTTGCAGATTCCTACCTTTTGTTATTATGAAGAAATACCTGTGTGTTTGTGTTTCTGTACTGAGTGGGTCTAATGGGAGTGGCTTCATAATTAACTGTCAGCTGTGCAGCTGCAGAGCACTAATGAGGACATCTGCTGGGACTGCATCCCTTTAGACATGTTCCTATTGGAAGTATCTCACCAAAAATGACATTTTTGTTGCAGGGGATGCCTGATATCTGACTTGTATCTTAGGCAGACTGGGAGTGGTTTCATTATTATCAGTCAGCTGTGACAGCTGAAGAGCACTAATAAGGAAATCTGTGGGACTGCATCCCTTTAGACGTGTTCCTATTGGAAGTATCTCACCAAAAACAACATTTTTGTTGCAGGGGATGCCTCATATCTGACTTGTATCTTAGTGCAGACTTCTGGGAAAATTGGAAAATCACACAAGTAGGAAATTATGTTTCTGAGGTGTGGTCAGTACACATTCTGTGTACAGAACAACTCCAGGTTGTTATATATTGCAATGCATTCTCATAAAATTACAGTGGCTGCAGATTGAAAAGGAAAGGTAACTTTTAATAACATTCAATTACAATATGACTTGTATCGCAATTGTACACGTTATATTATTTTTTCTTTATTTGCTATTTTTTCCCCACAAAAGTGGAGCTACCCTTTAAGTCATTAGCATAATGATCTCAATATTTATATATGCCTGTACCAGATCCCCTTGTCAGAACTACCTAAGAAACAGAAACGTGTAATATATCTTACAACATGTACTAGGTGCATAGAATGAAACTAACAATATTTAGGAGGCAGTCTTGTCCTATGATAAGAACCAGAGATGCAACATACAGTGACAGGAGTGAGCATATCCACTTAGGACAGGAAGTAAGATATATATACCAAATTAACAGGTGAAAATAAAGGACACAAAATCCTGGAAAACAAATATGAGTTCTGTAACTACACACAAAGCACCGGTAAGCTGTGTTGGAAATTATGAATTTATAATATTATTTTGAATAATATTGGGCTCTGAAATATATTAAAATGTATTAAATATAATGTAAAGTTAGTTATATATGTGAATGTTATTTCAATGTGCTTCTGGACAGAGAAAGTGTTGTATGTGCAATTCTATTTCAAACCTCATGTGAAGTAATGCTAGAGGAGGGGTCATGTGTGTCTCCTTATGGACTAAAGCCATATAAGTAAAGTGTAGGTTGCTTTGAAGAAAGCTGACCTAACGATATCAAACAGTATAAAAGACGTGACTTTGTGGTATTAGCAGGAAGGGTAGGAAGAGAAAGATGGAGGATATGAACTCTTACACTCTCGAAGACGTGACGTCAGGGGCGTAACGATAGGGGTTGCAGGGGTTGCAATTGCAACTGGGCCCCAAGGTCCAGGGGGCCCATGTGCCTCCCTTGTACACCTGAATAGGAGGGATGGCGGGGGGTGGCATTTAGAGGACCCAATCTCTTCTATTTTCCTCTATCCAGTTTACTTGTCTTCTGCTGTTCCCAGGGCCCCTGTGTGCTTCCCTGGTCCCCCTGGGGCCTGCTGCAGAACTTGTGAAAGGGCCCCACTGCAGTACCGTAATAAAGGGACCCACAATAGGAGTAAAGGGCCCCAGGATCAGTGGGAAGAGGGAAGGGCCCTGGCCAGGGGTCAGGGGGCCCTTCATAATTTCTTGCACTGGGGCCCTGAAGGTTCTAGTTACGCCTCTGCGTGACGTGAACATCTGTCAGAACCCTTCCTCCTCCTGATTGACATCTGAAACCATGCCATGTCTCATTATAGATTTCAACTATGTTGCTACGTAAGTTTGTCTTATGTTATGTCTTGAAGAATAAAACCTTAAAGATGTCGTTCATGCAAGAATTCTTCGATGGAAGCTGAGAAAGGATTTTCAACAAGCTGCAATACATTATCTATTTTTTTTTTTGGGTGGAGGGGGTTTGATACACTTTAACAGATAACGTGATAACATGGAAGCTACAGCTATGCTAAGCTAAGTTGTCACTTACAATGCATTTATCAAAGTTCCTTTTCACAGTAACCAGGACATTGCCAAGTGTGGTGCTGAGGAAGGAGGCAGAATCGACATTCTCTGCTGTCCACACATGGTGACTCATCTTCACAAGCATATACAAAGAGTTAAAGCTGTCAATCTTGTCTCCCAGAGCAATGAGGTTGTTCAGTTCTGGTTCAATACAGCGGAATATGTGAGTCATCATCTGTCGGACCATTTCCTTCCTACAACAAAAAAAAAAATAATGAAGATTATTTCTGCTCTTTGATTTTGGCATTATTAGCCCAATAAAGTATGTTATGAGCAAGTAATTGGCATTGTGCAGAGCAGAGTAGGAACTGGCCAGAGAGGGATCATTTTGACAGAGTTGGCTAGCTTGCATACATATTGGAAAACGTGTGAATCTAATATATTGGATTGTATAGCATCGTGCAAAGCGTTAATTAAGAATCATACAACCCAAAAGCTCTCAAAGTTCTTGAGAAAAATGGAGAAAACAGAAATCTAAACAGCACATGCCACACAAAATGTAAGTGGTTCTAAAGTCTAAGGCTGGATTCAAATATGTGCAGCCGCGGGTTCGTGCTTGGAGACAGGTGCATGTCTTTTCACCAGTTCAGGTGCGATTCAGGTCCAAATTTTTCCCTGAATTCACACCTGAACCAGACCCCAAACCCACACAGGACCCGTCTGCAATCTGGACCGTGACCACCCTGGACCTGCGTGAACCGGCTGCATTGAGAGCTGGTCACGCTCGCCTGTCATGTGAATTGGATGTGGAGAAGTCCGCATCCAATTCGCATACATGTGAAACTGGCCTAAAGGTTTTTTATCATAATGCATTCTCTACATTAAGGTAAATACCTTCCACTGTATGTAACCACCCCCGCCCCTTTCCCTAACACTCACCTGACTCCTGTATCCATCCAGTGCTGTGCCTGGCTGCAAGTCTTCTCTCCTTCTCTTCCGGGTCTCACAGGCTTTGCTGAGAGCAGTGGGAGCCATTGGCTCCTGCTACTGTCGGTCAAAACCTGTGACCAGAGAGCAGGTAGGTATAAACCTGTTTATTCTTTTAATATATATATTTAAAAAAATGACTTTACAACTGCTTTAAACGCTTGTTTTCAGTTAAGAATTTATTTTACCACTTGACCTCCGGAAGGTTTTACCCCCTTCATGACCAGAGCATTTTTTGCTATTCAGGACTGCGCTACTTTAACTGGCAATTGCTCATTCTTGTAACCCTGTACACAAATTAAATATCATTTTTTTCATACAAATAGAGCTTTCCTTTGGTGGTATTTGATCACCACGTTTTTTCCTTTTAACCAGTTGCTGACCAGCCGCCGCAGTTGTACTGCGACAGCTTGGCTCGGCTGCGTAAACTGCCGTCATTGTACAACAGCCGCGCATGAGCGATTTGCGCGTGAGCCTGAGGGTCGAGCGGACTCAATATCTGCCCGCGACCCCCGATCGCCTGTTACAGAGTCAGAACAGAGATCTACCAGTGTAAACACAGCGGATCTCCATTCTTTCAGGGGACATGACAGTGGTCTACTGTTCCCAGTAATCGGAAACAGTGAGATCTGTCATGTCCCTGCCAGCCCAGCCCCCACACAGTTAACCTCTTGATCGCCCCATGCAGTTTAACCCCTTCCCTGCCAATGACATTTATACAGTAATCAGTGGCTATTTTTAGATCTGATCGCTGTATAAATGTCATTGGTCCCAAAAAAGTGTCAAAAGTGTCTGATCTGTCCGCCTCAACATCACAGTCCCGGTAAAAATTGCAGATCGCCGCCATTACTAGTAAAAAAAAAAACAACAAATAATAAAAATGCCATAAATCTATTCCCATAGTTTGTAGATGTGATAACTTTTGAGCAACCATACGCCTATTGCGATTTTTTTTAACAAAAATATGTAGAAGAATATATATCGGCCTAAACTGAGGAAGAAATTATTTTTTTTATTTTTATTTTTTGGATATGTATTATAGCAAAATATTGTTTTTTTTTTTTCAAAATTGTTGTTCTTTTTTTGTTTATAGTGCAAAAAATAAAAACCGCAGATGTGATCAAATACCACCAAAAGAAAGCTCTATTTGTGGGAGAAAAAGGATGTCAATTTTGTTGGCCGCACGACTATGCAATTGTCAGTTTAAGCGAAGCAGTGCCGAATTGCAAAAAGGGCTCTGGTCAGGAAGGGGGAAAATCCGGGGCTGAAGTGGTTATTATATAAATGAAAAAAAAACAGGACATTATGAAAAAAGAACAAAAAAAATCAATTAATATTTTCTACTTTTGTTATAAAACATATCCAGTAAAAAAACAAAAATCCAAAAATCTAATTCTTCATAAATTTAAGCAAAAATATATTCTGCTACGTCTTTGATAAAAAAAAAAAAAAAAATCCCAATAAGTGTATATTTATTGGTTTGTGTGAAAGTTATAGAATTTACAAGCTATGGTATATATACTGTACTTACTGTAGTAATTTAACGCCAACAGTCCCTGGTGGGAAGGTACGCTGAATAAATGACACTGACGTTACTAGTGACATAAATACAGTGATCAGATATAACATTGTACACTGACACAGTACTAATAACACTGGCTCAGAAGGGGTTAAAGTGATTGAAAGTTTTTTTTTTTCCTATTAAAATAACAAACATGTTATACTTACCTGCTCTGCGCAGTGGTTTTGCACAGCGCAGTCCGGATCCTCCTCTTCTCGGGTCCCTGGCTGGAGCTCCTAGCCCCTCCCTCTTGTTGAGTGCCCCCACAGCAAGCAGCTTGCTATGGGGCACCCGAGCTGAGGCTCCATGTATCTATTCTGAAACGGAGCTGTGGTTCGGCCCCGCCCACTCTCTCTCCTGATTGGCTTAGATTGGCAGGAGCCAATGGCGCTGCTGCTGTGTTTCAGCCAATCAGGAGGGAGAGTCCCGGACGGCCGACGCACTCGTGAACATCGCTGGATAGAGATGGACCTCAGGTAAGTATTAGGGGGGCTGGGGGCTGCTGCACACTGAAGGGTTTTTATCTTAACCACTTCCCTACTAGGCACTTAAACCCCCCTCCTGCCCAGACCAATTTTCAGTTTTCAGCGCTGTCACTCTTTGAATGACAACTGTGCGGTCGTGCGACGTTGTAACCAACAAAATTGGCGTTCTTTTTTTCCCACAAATAGAGCTTTCTTTTGGTAGTATTTGCTCACCTCTGTGGTTTTTATTTTTTGCGCTCTAAACAAATAAAGAGCAACGATTTTGAAAAAAAAAAAAGCAATATTTTTTACTTTTTGCTATAATAAATATCCAAAAAGAAAAAAACTAACTTATTCCTCAGTTTAGACCGATATATATTCTTCTACATATTTTTGGTAAAAAAAAAAGAAAAAATCGTAATCGGCGTATACTGATTGGGTTGCGCAAAAGTTATAGCGTCTACAAACGATGGACATTGGTTTCTGGCGTTTTTATTTATTTTATTATTTTTACTGGTAATGGCAGCGATCTGCAATTTTTATCAGGACTGTGATGTTGAGGCGGACAGATCAGACACTTTTGACACTTTTGTGGGACCAATGACATTTATACAGCGATCAGATCTAAAAATAGACACCGATTACTGTATAAATGTTATTGGCAGGGAAGGGGTTAAAACTATGGGGGCAGTGAAGGGGTTAAATGTGTTCCCTGGGTGTGTTCTAACTGGGGATGGGGCGGGGTTGGCAGAGGCATGACAGATCTAACTGATCCCAGTGACAGGAATCAGTAGATCTGGCATGCCCCCCCTCACAGTACGGGGAACCGCCGTGTTTACATCGGCGGTTCCTTATTCTGGCTCTCTTCTGGCTCAGATCCCGATGTCCGCTGGAGACACGCGGGCACGCTCGTGCTGTGGTGCCGATGCGCGCGGCGCCCAGCACGAGCCAAAGGGGAGGACTTCTATTGACAGCCTCCCGGCAATTTGGAGCCGTGCTGTAGCCGTCATTCGGCTATGGCGCGGATGGGAAGTAGTTAAGGCATAGAGAGCATTACGATACAAAACCTTCTGCCTATACAACCACTTTGAATTCAAGGGGCAATCAAGGGGTTAACTGTGTGCCTAACAAGTGTAATATGTTCTGCTCTTACTTAGCGGTCTGGCTGTTTTTTCTCCCTGCAAGAAACAGCCATATCACTGCTCTGTGTACAGAGTCCTGTATGTTTGTAAACTTGTTCTGTGATTGGCTACAGCCGATCAGCAGGTTTATGGCCAAATCACTGGCCGTGACCTGCTCACAAAATCACGCTGTAGCCAACCTGAACAAAGCTGGAAGATGTACATTTATGTGGTCCAGCCTGGCTGTGATGCCCGCCCACCCAAACCGACCACAGTAAATGTACTGTGGATGGGCAGCAAGCAGCTCATTTACCAACTTACTCTGAAGACAGCACAGCAGTAGTTTGATTCCGAGATGAAACCCCACCATCACCTTCATCAACTTCACCCTGTTAAATAGAAAGAAAAAAAAAAAAACGCATAAGAAAACAAGATTCTTTCACACAGTCCTCAGCAGTTCAGTTTTTTTCTTGGCATAAAAACATGACTGATGAATACGGATTCAGGTTACATCAATTTGCACATCCATCTTCGCATCAGTTTACATCAGTTTTTCCAACCATTTTTTTTAGTAGTTGCAGAAACCAATCATAGGTGACACAAGAATAAACACAAAATGTTTCTTGCCTAAAAATGGACAAAAACAGAATGGATAGCATCAGTTTACATCTATCGAAACGGTAAAGCATGATTCCATTTAAAAAAACAAACTTAAACAGACACGGATGTAAGCAGATGTAAACGGATGATAATCTGTTTACATCCGCCAAGACATACAGTGCCTTGAAAAAGTATTCATACCCCTTGAAATTTTCCACATTTTGTCATGTTACAACAAAAAAAACGTAAATTAATCAGAAAAGCAGCCAAGAGGCCGATGGTAACTCTGGAGAAGCTGCAGAGATGCTCCAGATCTCAGAAGCTCAGGTGGGAGAATCTGTCCACAGGACAACTATTAGTCCTGCACTCCACAAATCTGGTCTTTATGGAAGAGTTGCAAGAAGAAAGCCATTGTTGAAAGAAAGCTATAAGAAGTCCCCTTTGCAGTTTGCGAGAAGCCATGTGGGGAACACAGCAAACGTGGAAGAAGGGGTGCTCTAGTCAGATGAGACCAAAATTGAACTTTTTGGCCTAAAAGCAAAACCCTGTGTGGCGGAAAAAGAACACTGCACGTCACCCTGAACACACCATCCCCACCGTTAAACATGGTGGTGGCAGTATCATGTTGTGGGGATGCTTTTCTTCAGCAGGGACAGGGAAGCTGGTCAGAGTTGATGGGAAGATGGATGGAGCCAAATACAGGGCAATCTTAGAAGAAAACCTGTAAGAATTTGCAAAAGACTTGAGACTGGGGTGGAGGTTCACCTTCCAGCAGGAGAGCGACTCTACATATACAGCCAGAGCTACAATGGAATGGTTCAGATTAAAGCATACTCATGTGTTAGAATGGCCCAGTCAAAGGCCAGACATAAATCCAATTGAGAATCTGTGGCAAGACTTGAAAATCGTTGTTCACAGACACTCTCCATCCAATCTGACAGAGTTTGAGCTATTTTGCAAAGAATGGACAAAATGTCACTCTCTAGATGTGCAAAGCTGCTCTACCATCCCCAGAAAGACTTACAGCTGTAATTGCAGTGAAAGGAGGTTCTACAAAGTATTGACTCAGGGGGGCTGAATATAAATACACCCCACACTTTTCACATATTTATTTGTAAAAAAAATGTGAAAACCATTTATCATTTTCCTTCCACTTCACAATTATGCGCCACTTTGTGTAAAATCCCAATAAAATACATTTACGTTTTTGGTTGTAACATGACAAAATGTGGGGAATTTCAAGGGGTATGAATACTTTTTCAAGACACTGAAGACACACATTGTGGTTAAGTCTGGATCCATCTGAAAAACTGACAGACGAAGCCTTCTCACTTTCAAAAGCTAGCTTTTTTCTTTGCCAACATTACAGAGATTTCACAAGCACTGTGCAAAGTCAACTGGAAAGTGGTTCATTAGGATAATTAGTGACAACGATTTATAACTTAAAATTTAGAGCCCATTCACACAGGGGCGACTTGCGATCCGACTTGAGTTGCCTCAAGTCGCCCCAAGTCGCTTGACATTTGAAATCCCATTGAAATGAATGGGAGCCGTCTTAATATACACGACTGAAGTCGCTCCGACTTCAAGGCGACTTCTGAAAAGGTTCTTGTACTACTTCTAGGCGACTTCTATCCCACTTGTGCCCATAGAATTCAATAGAAGTCGCCTCCAAATCGGATCCCCATCTATATGGAAGCGACTTCACAGTTAAAAAGAATAGAATTTATTTTTAGGCAGCCCCCTCCCTCTCTTCTCTGATTGGTCAAGGCAAAGTCGCCTGGCTATCGCCTGAGGTCCTTTAAGTCGCGCTGGAAGTCGCGCTGAAAGTCGCGCTTAAATCGCCTAGCGAAGTCGCGCTGAAGTCGGGTCGCCCCTGTGTGAATGCAGCCTTACTGATCTCCTTTTATTACCCTCCTCTTTTCTATAAGAGTTTACCCCTTCATGACCAGGAAATTTTTTGCTACCATTGAGCAGTCATGCAACGCTGTAACCAAACAAAATTTATATCATTTTTTTTTCACACAAATAGAGCTTTGTGGCTTTCATGGTATTTAACCACTTCCCGCCCGCCCTATTAACAATTGACGGTGGGGGGGTCATTATCCTGATCGAACATCTATTGACATGATCAGGATAAGCCGCTAGGGCGCGCCCGCGGGTCACGCATCACGGGCCGTCACCGATCACGGTAAACAGCCAGTTAAATTGGCTGTTTACCATACGACCGGCTGTGTATGGGGGGGGGGGGGGGGGG
>BLSH010221723.1:313683-326762 GCA_018402905.1 Glandirana rugosa | reverse complement strand
GCGGGTGTCCCTTGGACACAGCGCTTCCCCGATCTGTAAACAGCCAATAAAATTGCCTCTTTACCATGTGACCGGCTGTGTCCAATCACAGCCGGTCACTAATATAAACAAAAAAACTGTCACTATGTGATCCCTGCTTTTGCTCCTCACACACCGATCGTGTGAGGAGAGAGAAGAGCAGGGATCAATCAGTGAGTTATTCAGTGTCTGTCAGTACTGTATTGTGCACAAGACCCCCCCCCCCAATAAAGAGGACCTGTCACCAGTACCATCTAGATTTGTCAAAAGCCCATCTGTCACACAGGCCCACAAGTACCGCCATCGGTACCACCACCGGTACCACTAAGCAGATCTGCAGCCATCCATATCACCAGATCCGCCACAAGTACCGCCATCGGTACCGCCACATAGGCCAGCCACCGGTACCACTAAACAGATCTGCTACCACTACAGCTATCCGTATCACCACACAAGCCAGCCACCGGTACCACTAAACAGATCTGCTACCAGTACAGACATCCATATCACCAGATCCGCCACCAGTACCGCCATCGGTACCGCCACACAGGCCAGCCACCGGTACCGCTAAACAGATCCGCTACCACTACAGCCATCCGTATCACCACACAGGCCAGCCACCAGTACCACTAAATAGATCCACTACCAGTACAGCCATCCGTATTACCAGATCCACCACCAGTACCGCCATCAGTACCGCCACACAGGCCAACCACCAATACCGCTAAACGCAGGTCCACCACCAATACCGCCACCCATCAGTACTGCTATCAGTATAATCACCAGGCCCACTATCATGTCTCAAAGAGTATATACCCCTGAGGAGGCTTATGAAATTCTTGCCATGTTGGATGATGAGTGCAGCGGGGAGCTCTCATCAAACAATTCTGGTTTGGAGTATGAGCCATTAGAGGGCAGAGGATTAGAGTCCGATTCAGCTGAGAAAACCACCCCCCTCCTAAAAGAATGAGAAGATTAGGACCAAGATCCGAAGACCTGCCCACCACCAGCAGCACCAGACCCCAGTAAGAGGAGCCCAGCACTAGCACTGAAACTATACGCCCAACCCCAAGAACCCTAATCCGTGCCTGGGTCCAGTCCTTCCTACCCGATGCCCTGGCAAACCCTGTGTGGTTGCCCGCCAACTCAGGGTCTGCAATAGTCCCTAATTTCACTGCACAACCAGGTGTGCAGGTTGACACTAAAAATGTTGCCCTATTGGACTATTTTTATTTGTTTTTCACCCCCGAATTGCTACAGAGTATGGTGGACCAAACCAATCTGTACGCAGAACAATTCATTGCTGCCAATCCCACTTCATCTTATGCCCGCATGTTCCATTGGCGACGTTTGACACTGGACGAATTGAAAATATTTTTGGGCCTCACACTGAATATGGACATTACACAGAAAAATGAACTCTATGGGTATTGGTTCACCCACCCAATCCACCACATGCCCATATACTCAGCTGTCATGTCCAGGACAAGATACAACAGGATAATGCGTTTCTTCCATTTTAGTGTTAATTTGCAGTGCCCTCCCTGAAATCACCCCAACCATGATAAATTTAATAAGTTACGGCCCTTAATTAATTCCTTTTGCCAGACATTCGCCCAAGTGTTCATCCCAGATAAAAATATCTGTGTGGATGAGTCCCTCATCCATTTCACTGGCCGGCTGCATTTCAAACAGTACATACCCAGCAAGAGATCCAGGTATGGCTTAAAACTTAACAAGTTGTGCGATCGAGCCACTGGCTATGTGTACTCCTTCAGAATATACGAAGGTAAAGACTCCCAACTCCAGCCCCGTGATTGCCCCACATATATTGGGACCAGTGGGAAGATTGTCTGGGAGCTGGCATACCCTCTCTTTGGAAAAGGATACCACCTATACGTGGATAACTATTATACCAGCCTGCCCCTATTTCACCATCCATATCAAAAGACAACCCTGGCCTGCAGCACCTTCAAGAAAAACAGGAAGGGCTTCCCACAAAATCTCCTTACCCAAAAGCTACAAAACGGGGAATCTGCCTTCATGAGGAATGTAGAGGTATTGGCCATAAAGTGGAGGGACAAGAAAGATGTCCACATCCTCTCCATTATCCACAATAACCCCTCAGTGGAGATCCAAAGAAGACATGACCCCCGTTGTAAAGCCCAATTCCTCGACTACAATCTATTCATGGGTTCATGGGGGGGGGGGGGTGTGGATTTAAATGACCAGATGGTACAGCCCTATTTATCTACCCCTAAGTCACGTTTTTGGTATAAGAAAGCCGCATTTCAACTTCTTCATATGGCCATGTATAATTCATTTGAGTGTTGCCAAAGATCGTCCGAAAATCAATCCCTCACCTACTTCAAATACATTGAATAAATTATTACAGTCCTCATTTATCAGCAAGGACCCCGTCCCAGAAAATATTCGCTCCGATAGTGTGAGTCGACTCCATGAGCCACATTATCCCTTCCCCATCCCCCCCACAGAATCCGGAAGAAGGCGACAGAAGAGATGCCGTGTATGCTCCAGAGGAGGAGTCAGAAGAGATACCACATATTATTGCCCCGACTGTCCCTCCCAGCCTGGCCTGTGCATCGGACATTGTTTCAAAAATTATCATACACAAATCACATATTAGTTCCCCATATAGACTATAGACTGCCATTTCAAATACCTGTGTGGACCATTTGCTTGCTACCACGTTATCTGACCCTGGTCTGTTTATCGACAATGTCTTTGCCTGCCGTTTTAAACCATGTTTCTGACTTCCACGTTAGCTGACCCTGGCCTGTTTACCAATGATGTCTTTGCCTGTCATTTTAAACCACATTTCTGACTTCCACATGCATGACCTCGGCCTGTTAATCGACCATGTTTATGCCTGCCACTTGAACTTTTACCCTTATACAGTAGTACACAGGGGTCTCACATATGTGAGGGGCTCCAGAAAGTGTTCTGAGTAGAGAAAACCAGTGTTTGGTTTTCTGTGTTCCCAGAACAGGGTCTGGTTTCCCGGAGGCTTCAAAGCATTTGGGTGGGAGAAGCCTCTACCCCTGTCCTCCTGGCCCTAAGCTTGATGGTCCTTCCTGCTGCCTGGACCAATACTTTAGCTGTGATGACCATATTGCTGCCTGTAATGACCCAGGACTTTTTGGACCATGTTTCTTCCTACTGCCTGGCCCAATGCATTGGCTATGTTGACCATATCTCTGCCTGTTGCCTCTACTATGGACAGTATTTCTGCCTTGAAATCTCTGCCTGCTACCTGGACCAATGCTTTCGCTGTGCTGACAGTATTTCTGCCTGTACTAACTATGGACAATATTTCTGCCTGCTGCTTGGACGATTGCTTTTGCTGTCGCTGACCACATCCCTGCCTGCTGCCTGGACCGATGTTCTCCTCTGTGGACCACTGCGCTACTAAAACCACAGGTAATCATTTGTTATTTGGTATGTACATGCTATGTGTTATATGCAGAAATATGAAGGGCCTTCAAAAATGTGATTGGTAGTCCGAAAATGGCATGTGTAATTTATGCTCCTAGAAAAACCTGGAGGTGCTACTTGGATGTTGGGCCTCTATATGTGGCCAGGCTGTGTAAAAGTCTCACACATGTGGTATTGCTATACTCAGGAGAAGTAGCAGAATGTATTTTGGGGTGTCATTTTTGCTATGTACATGCTGTGTGTAGGAAATATCTTAGAAATGGACAACTTTGTGTAAAAAAAATGCGTTTTCATTTTTTTTTTGCACATTTTCCAAAAACTTCTGGAAAAAATGAACCGTTCAAAAAACTCATTATGCCTCACAGATTATATCTTGAGGTGTTAGCTTTCCAAAATGGGGTCATTTTGTGGGTAATTCCATATAGTCCTGGTGCTCCAGGGCCTTCAAAAGTGTAATAGGGGGTTGAGAAATGAGATGTGTAATTTTTGCTTCTAAAATGTCTGACGGTGCTACTTCAATGTTGGGCCTCTGTATGTGGCCAGCCTGTGTAAAAGTCTCACACATGTGGTATTGCCATACTCAGGAGGAGTAGCAGAATGTATTTTGTGGTGTCATTTTTGCTATGTACATGCTGTGTTTTGGAAATATCTTAAAAATGGACAACTTTGAGTAAAGAAAAAGGATTTTCATTTTTTTTCCACATTTTCCAAAAACTTCTGGAAAAAATGAACAGTTCAAAAGACTCATTATGCCACATAGATTATACATTGGGGTGTTAGCTTTCCAAAATGGGGTAATTTTGTGGGTAATTCCATTATCCTGGTGCTCCAGGGCCTTCAAAACTGTAATAGGTGGTTGAGAAACAAGATGTGTAAGTTATGCTCCCAGAACACTTGATAGTGCTTCCTGCATGTTGGGCCTCTGTATGTGGCCAGGCTGTGAAAATGTCCCACACATGTTGTATCGCCATACTCAGGAGTAGTAGAATGTGTTTTGGGGTGCAATTTGTGGTATGCATATGCCATGTGAGAGAAATAACCTGTTACAATGGCAATTTTGTGTGTGTGTGTGTGTGTGTGTGTGTGTGTGTGTGTGTGTGTGTGTGTGTGTGTGTGTGTGTGTGTGGGGGGGGGGGGTGTTGGGAACGTAATTTTGAGGATTAATTTTTAAGAATTGTGGGAAAAAATGAAACTGTGAAAAAACTCACCATCCCTCTTACCAAATACCTTGGAATGTCCACTTTCCAAACAGGGGTCATTTTGGGGGTATTTGTACTTTCCTGGCATGTTAATGTCTCAAGAAATGGGATAGGCCGTCAGTACATCAGGCGTGATCAATTTTCAGTGATTTGAACCATAGCTTGTAGACTCTATAACTTTCACACAGACTAAATAATATTCACTTTTTGGGTTATTTTTACCAAAGATATGTAGCAGTATACATTTTGGCCCAAATTTATGAAGAAAATGTACTTTTTTGCAAAATTTTACAGTACAGAATAAAAAAAAGTTTTTTTTTTTCAAAATTTTCGCTATTTTTTTGCTTATATCGCAAAAAATAAAAAACCCAGCGGGGACTAAATACCACCAAAAGAAAGCTCTATTTGTGACAAAAAAATTATACAGATTTTGTTTGGATACAATGTAGCATGACTGAGTAATTGTGACTCAAATTGTGAGAGTACTGAAAGCTGAAAATTGGTTTGGGCGGGAAGTGTTCTAAGTGCCTGGTATTGAAGTGGTTCATTACCACTGGGTTTTTTTTTATTTTTTTGAGATATAAGCAAAAAAAAAAAAAAAAGTACAGAAAAAAAAAAAACAGGATTTTTTGACTTACCGTAAAATCCTTTTCTCTGAGATCATTGACAGACGCAGCCTCTAATCTTGACCAGGAGTAGACTAGGCAGAACACAGTTCAGACAAAAAAGCAAGCTAGCCCCTCCCAGGGGGCAGTCCTCACTCTGCATAACCCCCTCCGCCCTGCCAACACACCAGTTCGTAACAAGCAGTACAAAATCAGAATACAGAGGGGTGGGTGCGATTTTACGGTAAGTCAAAAAATCCTATTTTCTCTTTCGTTCACTGAGAGGCGCAGCATCTAATCTTGACATGTGGGGATGTCCCAAAGCAGTGTCAAACCAAAGAGGGGTGGGCAACACATGAACAACTGTGCCCAACGGAAAACTCTCCGGGAGGAGCGAGGTGCGCCTACACCGCTGCCTGCAAAACTTTGTGGCCAAAAGCAGCATCCGCAGATGCTGACACATCAACTTTGTAAAACTTAGCAAAGGTGTGCACAGAGGTCCAAGTGGCAGCCTTGCACACCTGAGACACCGACGCTTGGTGTTGGAAAGCCCAGGAAGTACTAATCGCCCTTGTGGAATGAGCCATGACCGGAAAAGGGGGTTTTTGACCCCGAACCTCATAGGCACGGGTCACGGTCTGTCTAATCCAACGCGAGATAGTGGCCGACGAGGCCACCAGTCCCTTGTGCAGGCAACAACGCATCCGACTTCCGAAAGGGGGCCGTGGCTGACAAATACACCCACAGAGCCCTCACCACATCCAGGGAGTGCAACGCAACCTCCTTAGGATGAGACGGGCGCGGACACAAGGAAGGAAGGACAATGTCCTCATTAATGTGGAAAGAGGAAACCACCTTCGGAAGGAACGAAGGAGATGCAAGTAAGGAGACCTACAAGACAAAGCCTCCAACTCAGACACCCGCCTGGCGGATGTGATGGCCACCAAGAAGGCCACCTTTTGCGAGAGCAACAGCAAAGAAATGTCTCTGATCTTTTCATATGGCGGCTTCTGTAGTACTGAAAGAACCAGGTTCAGATCCCACGGCGCCAGGGGTGACCGCACCTCTAGGGGCCACATGACGTACCCCCTGTGCAAACGTACGAGTGAAAGAGTGCGTCGCTAACGGACGCTGGAAAAGAATCGCTAGGGCAGAAATCTGACCCTTGAGGGTACTCAATGCCAGTTTTTGATCCAGGCCTTGCTGAAGAAAGGCCAGTACACGAGCCACTGAAAAGGAACGGAGGTTCCACACCCCCAACCTCGCACCAAGCAATATAAGTCTTCAAGGTGAGGTGATAAATCTTGCGTGGCGTGGACTTACGTGCCTTAAGCATGGTGGGGATCACTGACTCAGAGACCCCCCTATCCCTCAATACCTGGGATTCAATGGCCAGCGAGTGTAAAGCAGGGTGCAGGATGGGCCCCTGCTACAGCAGATCATCACGTAGCGGAAGCCGCCAGGGAGCATCCGTTACCATCCGTACCACGTCGGCATACCAAGGACGCTGAGGCCAATTCGGAGCCAACAGGATAGCCGGAATCCCCTCCACTTCTATCCTGCGCAACAGGTGCAGAAGAAGCTTGAGAGGAGGGAAGGCGTAAAGGAGCCAGTACCGAGACCACGGAGCCACAAGGGCGTCCACGGCGTTCGCCAACGGATCCCTTGCTCTGCACACAAAGGTTCGCACCTTGCGATGGAACCGGGATGCCAGCAGGTCCTCGTCTGGTGTGCCCCACCTCTGGCAAATCTGACGGAACACTTCCGGATGCAGGGACCACTCTCCCTGATCCAGAGTCTGGCGACTGAGAAAGTCCGCCTGCCAATTCTCTACGTCTATGTAAATGGCGGAGATGGCCGGCACATGAAGCTCTGCCCACCTCAAGATGTGGGCAGCTTCCGCGGCTGCTGCCACGCTCTTTGTGCCGCCTTGGTGGTTTACATACGCCACCGCCATGGCGTTGTCTGACTGCACCCGAACCGGTCGACCGCATAATCTCTCTGACCAATGGGAAAGGCAGAGCCTGATCGCCCGCAGTTCCAGCACATTGATCGGAAGGCGAGACTCCTCCGAGGACCATTGGCCCTGGGCAGACAACCGCCCCAGGAATCCTCCCCAGTCCCCTAGGCTGGCGACGGTCCTGACAATCGACCATTCCAGGGGAAGGAACGACTTTCCCAGACTCAACGCCGGGGCCCGCAGCCACCAGGCAAGAGCCCCCCTGGTCTGGTGATCCATCAGGGAGCCCACCAACGCCTTTTCCCGCGCTACGGTGGCCCCCTGCTCCTCCTCACTGTCAGAAGGGTCCAATTCGCCATCTGGCAGGTCCACGGGGGTCCCTGAGATCACATAGCCCCCTTCTGGGGGGAGGGGGTGGACTCTTCTTTGCCACCCCCCTACCACAGACTGGTTCCATCCGGGCGAGAAACTCTTCCAAAATTGAACTAAGTTTGTCCAGTGGGACTACAGGTCCCAGCGCCGCCAGAGCCTCCACGGAGAGTTCTGGAACTGACACACCCGGTTCAGCTGCCATGTGCCACCCCCGGACACTAGTGAGGCCTACAGGCCGCACCCCCACCACAGGCCGCCCCTCAGTCACCCCCGCACAGCGGACCGGAAATGCACCGGAGGACCTGCACTGTGCCGCTACCAGCACCCCAGGGAGAAGCCAGCTATACTTGCTGAAAAGTGAGCCGCCCAGCCTCCACTGCTGCTGAGCTCCCCCACACGTGTCGAGCGCCGTCCAGAATGAGGAAAACAGCGCCAAAACACATGCAATATGCTCATCAGGAGACCAACCAAAAATGGCCGCCGAGCAAACACTAGAGGCCAAAACACCACCAAGATGGCTGTGACTCCGGCAAAATGGTGGCCAGCCCCCAAAAAATTACGGCGATCGTCGCATGGTCGGGGGGCCCAAAAACAGCAGCACTGAGGCGGAAGTGGCATGGAGGGGGGGAAAGAACGACCTGAACCACCCATGCCCAAACGGATGGGGGGGGGGGGGAAACAGATAGGGCACCCACCAGCCCCCCCCTCCGCACCCCCGAGGGGGGGGAAGCATACGCACCCTTCCAGACGAGCGCAACGGGTAGCCACCCGAGACAGGCCTGCCGCTCCTACAGGTGGGGAGGGAGCTGTTGGCCAAGCGACGCCTCCACGCGAGCTGCAGCCCGGTCACTCAGCACGCTGGCGGGACGTTTAACCGGCCGGCCGTCCCGCACGGAACGGGGCCCGATGCGGCTGACCCCGCAGACAGCTAAGGGACGGCTCGCATCCGTTGGCCGCGCTGGGCAGACTACCTTGACTTAAAGATCTCCAGCATGTCACCCAGTTGGCTACTTGATTGCATTCTTCATCATACCTTGAGAAAAAACAAAAAAATTGGGGAACCACAGATCCCAGCAGGGAGCCTAGGTGCTACTCCTTGCACTAGGCAGAAAAAAACTGGTGTGCTAGCAGGGCGGAGGGGGTTATGCAGAGTGAGGACTGCCCCCTGGGAGGGGCTAGCTTGCTTTTTTGTCTGAACTGTGTTCTTCCTAGTCTACTCCTGGTAAAAGGTGCATACCCCACATGTCAAGATTAGAGGCTGCGTCTGTCAATGAACGAAAGAGAACAAAAAATATTCATTAAAAAAAAAAAAATAAATAAAAACAAATCTAATTTCTTCAATGATTAGTTTGCGTGAAAGTTATAACATCTACAGACTATGGTATATACACTACAATTTTTATTTATTTCGTTTTTATATACTACTAATGGCGGTGATCAGCGACTAATAGTGGGACTGTGATGGTGTGGAGGGAAATTTGACACGGACATTGGGTGGGAACTGCCACTGACATCTAGGGATGCACCGAAATTTCGGCCGCTGAAAATTATCAGCATTTTCGGCCAAAATCAGTGTTTTCACTGAAACGAAAAAAAACGGCCCGATACCGAAAAGGGGGCGGGGTCCGCCCCGGGTACCGCCCATTGTGGGGGTATGTGGGGTATCACATACCACGCAATGGATGCCGGAGATGAGAAGATTCACAATGCACAGAACACGCTGCTTGTACGAGCTACTCTGTGCATGAAACTGTCACCTAATTACACTGAATGCAGAGAGAGAGCTGTCAGATTTTCAAGTTGATGTTGGAGGCGGGCGGGACCAAACAGCTATCAAACGCCAGCCAATGGGAGAGGAGCTGGGTGGGTGTTAGCTGTTCGGTCCCGCCCACCTCCGATCTCAGCGTGAAGATCTGACAGCTCTCTCTCAGCATTCAGTGTAATCATGTGACAGTTTCATGCACAGAGCGGCTTGTAAAAGCAGTACACTCTGTGCATTGTGAATCTTCTCATCTCTTCTATCAGTGCCATCCATTGTCACCTGCTAGTACCATCCAGTGCCGCCTGTCAGTGCCAATCAGTGCCACCTGCCAGTACCATCCAGTGCCACCTGTCAGTGCCTGCCAGTACCATCCAGTGCCACCTGTCAGTGCCAACCAGTACCATCCAGTGTCACCTGCCAGTACCATCCAGTACCACCTGTCAGTGCCAGTGTTAATCAGTGCCAGATGCCAGTGCGACCTGCCAGTACCATCCATTGAAGCCTGTCAGCGCCACCTGCCAGTACCATCCAGTGCCACCTGTCAGTGCCAACTGCCAGTACCATCCAGTGCCGCCTGTCATTGCCAATCAGTGCCACATGCCAGTGCCACCTGCCAGTACCACCCAGTGCCGCATGTCAGTGCCAACCAATGCCACCTGCCAGTACCATCCAGCTCCGCCTGTCAGTGCCAACAAGTGCCAATCAGTGCCACCTGCCAGTACCATCCCGTGCCACGTATGAGTGCCACATGCCAGTGCCACCTGCCAGTACCATCCAGTGCCGCCTGTCAATGCCAACCAGTGCCACCTGCCAGTGCCAATCAGTGCCACATGCCAGTACCATCCAGTGCCACCTGTCAGTGCCAACAAGTGCCCAGTTAGCGCCAATCAGTGTCACCAATCAGTGCCACCTGTCAGTGCCACCTATCAGCGCCAATCAGTGTCACCCGTTAGTGCATATGACAATTGTATATTAAAATATAAATATTTTTTAAAAACTGTCATTTTCGATTTTCGGCTTAGTGCATTTTGGGTTTCGGTTCCAAAATTTCCATTTGGTGCACTACTACTGACATCACCAGTGGCACTAATGCAGTGATCAGTGATTATACTATACACTGTCACTGTACTAATGACACTGGCTGGAAAGGGGTTAACATCTAGGGCGATCAATTGGTTAACTGTGTGCCTAACCATATGTAATATTTATGTATCTGTGTTATATACTGTGAGATGTCATATTGCTGTATTTGAAGCCACTTTTAATGTATAAGTATTTTTTGTACAAATAACAGTTTTCTATGGGTTTAAAAAAAAAAAGAGAAAAAAAGAAAAACACAACATGTTCTCAGCCTGTGCCTGTATAGTCCCACACAAAGAGGACTTTGTAGGTACAATTATATATATTGGGATGATTGGACTTTCTAACACAATACCACTATCTAGTACCTACAAGAGGACAATCTAATCACCCAAAGCTCCAGGATGCTGATCGGAAGACAAGACTCCAACAATGACCAAGCCCCCCTACACCAACAAGTTTCTCACGACTCCTAACAAGCCCGGCATTAGCATTTTCCAAAAGACAGGAAGGAAGGACTTTTAGAATTCCAGAGCCACCAATACCGGGAAAACCTGGTCCTCCATGCCAAACAAATCAGTCTGTCCAAGGACTAGATTGACTTGTCCCATGATGACAGTATTTTGCATTGTGGAGGGGTGGAGTGAAACTGGGCAAATGGGACAGCCTCCAAAGTAAACTACAATCTGGACCAAGATTTTTAAGCAAAAGCAGAGAGTCAAATGATTCCTCAACTGGAGAGCATATATTTAAGATCAAAGAGTATGATGTTTTTCCTGTGGAATAAAGACCCTGGTTTTAGCTATTTCCAGGACTAGACCTAGATACACCAAATAATGAGCAAGTTCCAGGGCTGGTTTCTGAAGATTTGGGATTTGTTATTTCAGTTTGGTAGGATTTTACTCCTAAATTACATAGCTTTACCATTCTTAGTCACCTTTACACTTGCTTCACAAACACATTGCATTAAATGACGTCACCATTATTGCTTAAATAATAAATTGCTTCCTTCCTGATCCGACTGAGAAGATGAAGGTGCTCAAGCTTCCACATTCATCCATTAGCTTTATGAATTACAATATAAATGTCAGCCAGACTTTTACAAAACCACAACAGATGAGTGAAATTAATAATTCAGAACGTCATAATTTAGATTTACTAATCAGTCCTCTGTGTTCCTTTAGAAATATTGGGTAGCAATTTTGTGGTTCACTCATCTGTTCATCTTCACATAAAAGCTTTCTGTTATTTTCGTAGATACTTTTTAATAGATAGACAATAAGTAACCGTATTTTGGTTTAGATCATAAGTCATTTGCTGCTGTTTTTAGTAGTGTGTTATTACAGGAAAACCTGGTCCAATAACAAGATATCATACCTAGATATAGAGAAAAAAGCATGTTCATTTTGTTGGCACAATATTTCTAGGAAATAAACTTTCAGCAATAAACACAAACAAGTAAAAAAAAAAAATCAGCCCTATTATGAGGGCTTGAGTGACCTAACCCTACCCCCTAACCTGAACCCCAATATTTAAAGGGTCAGTTTATATTTCAGTTCTACAGGGTGGGCCATTTATATGGATACACCTTAATAAAATGGGAATGGTTGGTGATATTAACTTCCTGTTTGTGGCACATTAGTATATGTGAGGGGGGAAACTTTTCAAGATGGGTGGTGACCATGCTGGCCATTTTTAATCCAACTTTTGTTTTTTCAATAGGAAGAGGGTCATGTGACACATCAAACTTATTGGGAATTTCACAAGAAAAACAATGGTGTGCTTGGTTTTAACGTAACTTTATTTTTTCATGAGTTATTTACAAGTTTCTCTTTGTTTACAGCCATTGACATGTCGCTGAGGTTAACACGTGCGGAGTGGACAGAAATTGTGTTGATGTCTGGTGAACGCAGTAACCGGGTCATTGCAGCAGATTTCAATGCAAGACAGGCTACGAGACCACCCATCTCCCATGCTACAGTTAGCAAACTGCTTGCTAAGTTTCATGAAACTGGTTCAGTGTTGGATTTGCCAAAATGTGGACACATGAAATCTGTCACTAATGAAGAAACATCAGTGGCTGTCCTAGCTTCATTCAGCAAGAGCCCACAGCGTAGCACTCGCCGCATGTCACTGGAGAGTGGCATTAGTCGAACATCCCTGCGGCGGATATTAGCTACTCACAAATGGCACCCTTACAAACTCCAGCTACTGCAGCATCTCAACGAGGATGACCCAGATCGGTGCACTGAATTTGCAGAATGGGCAAAACAAAAACAAACAATTGAAGTGGTAAGTGTATTTTCAAACGGAGTAGTGACTTGTTTTAGAAGACGCATTTGACTCCCAGGACAAGGTTATAAACAAAACGGGTAAGACGTTTAAGTCACGTGGCTAGACCCAGTAGGAGCAACTCTACGACGTCATCGACCTCAAACATTCCCACGGTAAACACTCATCGATTATAGGCGGCGTCCCTACAAGCTGATTACGGTGAGAGGTCACTGTACGCCGCTCACGATGCGACACCCGAGAACGACTTACTTCGATCCTGTCGGTGACTACAAAGAAGTAATCACTGTCTAAAGTACACAGGTGTAAAACCGTTTAGGTTGTGACTTGGTCAA
>BLSH010221723.1:263912-297582 GCA_018402905.1 Glandirana rugosa | reverse complement strand
ATTCTTTCGTGGAATGGGATAAGTCTGTCTATTACTTTCCTGATAAAGGGAACTTGGCTTGTGTTAGGAGCGTAGATATTAGCGAACGTCACCGGCTTATTATAGATATGCCCTTTTACGAATAGGTATCGCCCTTCGGGGTCGACTAGATGGGCAGAGAGTTGGAATGGGAGGCTTTTGGCGATCAGAATGGTAACTCCCTTGGTTTTTTTGAGTGAGGAGGGGGCATGAAAGGAGTGTGGATATCTTCCGTTATGAAATTTGGAGATGTCACGTGCTCTGAAATGAGTCTCCTGTAAGAAAATGACTTGTGCTTTAAGCTTAGACGCTTCTCTGAGAACAGCAGACCTTTTTTCAGGGGTGTTAAGGCCCCTGGCATTGAGGGACATGATCTTCAGGGTGTCTAGACTGCTCATTTTGTTCTTGGAGATACTATGGTTAAGTAGAGAGGGAGGGAAACGGGGACGGGGGAAGAGAGCAAGGGAGGGGGGTGAACAGGAGGGGACGGGGGGGATCAAGGGGATAGGGAAGTCAAAAGGGTTAGGTTGAGTGAGAGGGGTGTAAGGATTGTGTGGGCAACGGGGTAGATTGTACTCCGGACCACACTATGGGATCCCTAGAGGGTATCGGCCAGATACGTGACTGGCCGATGTGGGGGGTCTGTGGAGAGGACTGGCGGGCTGAGTGAGAGGTGGAAGGCCAAGGGCAGTGGGGAGGGCAGTGCTTATGGCCAACGCCCTTTGGGGGGGCGCGGAGAAGCTAGTTTATTACTAAGATGAAGCGGGGCATCGCTAAAGGAGGTGTCTGCAAGTATGTGTTTCTACCGAGCGAGGGGGGCAAGGGGTCCCCACCACGCAAGGCAGAAGTGCCGTCTACTATCGGACCTAAACGGGGAGACGAGTGTTCCAGCTGTAGGCAACCCTGTATTAAGAAGAATATATTTGGCAGCAGTAGCAAAACTAGAAATCTAAGCTTACATGTGTAGTTAAGGCACAGTGACCTTGCCAGAGGAGGCAACAGACCTGCCACCTACTCAGCTTCACAGTATCGGGCTGTCGGTCCTGGGCACCTCCCGTTGAGGCGGCGCCCCGGAGGACGTCCGGTCAGTAATATAGTTTAGAAGCAGGGAGTAGTAACAACATAACAGTAGCAATAACAAGCATATAGAAATCTAACCTGAAGCCATCCCATAGGGTGTGGAGCTCAGGCTTTAAGCGACGAACCTGGGGGCAGCCTATAGGGAGGCCCCCAGGTTGATCTGACCCGGAGTCCAGGTTATCCTCCTCATCTGCTTCGATAGGCAGTCTCTGCTGGATGCGTACAAGGTTGCATGGGTAGGATCCCACAGATGGGGAAGCAGATCCAGGTGCAGCTAAGTTAGTTCACCACCAAAAGGGAAAAGGCTTGGGAATTGTACAGTCAGGAGAGAAGCATCCGCTGGTTCAGAGGAGGCAGTATATGAAGAAAATGTTGGTCTTAGAGTTTGTAAGCCAACCAGCAAGTGTCTGTAAGCGAGGTTAGAAGTTAAATGCTATGTTGCTTTTACAGATACTGTCCTCAGGGGAGGTTTCTAGTGATCCGTGGTCAAGTAAGTAGAGCATCGGCTTGATTCTGGTGCGGTTCAGCAAGGGTTGTACCGAGCATGGAAGACAGCATCATAGGGTAAGATAACGGGGGTGTCCAAGAGCAGACGTGCAGGGGAGGGAGGGAGAGATAGGTAGGAGGAGAGAGGCAGACATCGTCAGTAGTGATCAAACAGGAGCGCATTGTTCATTAATTTGGAGGAGTTGAAGTAGGTAGTTAGACCGAAGTCAGGCTTCCTGCTCCGGGTCAGGTCCAGGGTTGTGGTCTACCTGAGGCTCGTCCGGGGCCGGTGCGGCCTGGTCTTGTCTTCTGCGACAAGATGGGGTGGTATTTGGTCTTCTTCGTGGTGTATGTAAGTCAGCATCATGAGGAATTAATTCCGCCCACATTGCTGGGATTGAGAATTCCCGGTACCATTCAGGGACCGGGATAGGTCTCATGTTAACATGTTCAAAGAAGTGGGGTAGATCAGCTGGAGTTTGCAGGACAAAGGTTCGGCCCTGAACGGTGACGGAAAGTCCAAAGGGAAAGCGCCACTTATAGACAATGCGCCTTTCTCTGAGTGCTGTGAGTATGGGGCGTAGGGCTCTTCTGTGGTTCAAGGTTATCTGGGAGAGATCTTGGAATATTCTAATTTCCGCTCCGTTTAGAGTGATTTCCTGTTGGTCACAGGCACGGATGACTACCTCTTCCTTCAGTTTGTAGTCCATAAAACAGCAAACAATATCTCTCGGTGGGTCTCCCTCTCTCCCCCTGGAACGTAAGGCCCTGTGGGCCCGCTCAAACTCAACCGGTGCATCTTGGGGTCTTTCCAGAACATTGTTGACTAAGGACTGGAGAGCCAGGGGGATTTGATCGTGTTCGATGCTTTCGGGAACCCCGCGAATGCGGAGGTTCCTTCTGCGGCCCGTTATCGAGGTCCTCAAGTTTCCTCTGCATGTCAATGAGGTGAAAGTGATATCGGGCGCCATGTTGCTGGAGTTCCTGAATATCGGCGTCGTGACGACCGGCTGCTCTTTCGACTTCCTCGAGTCTGTCGTTGACCCCTCTGAGTTCGTCTTTAAGGTCGGATACTGCGTCCGACAGAGCTCCCTTAATGTCAGATGCGAGGGATTGGAGGTCAGTGATCTTGGGCATCTGGTTTATGAGGGTGAGCAGTGTTTCCTGATCTGCAGGTGATTTATTCTTCTGAGAGCTTTCAAATTGTCTGCGGGCCATGGCGGATGGTGATGAGTGGGATGTAGAGGGTTCCGGAGCAGATGGGGGTAGTGTGCGGAAAAGTTCGGGGAGATTACGACCCGGTTGAGAGTAAGGGGCATTAGAGAAGGGTAGTTGACGGCCGATCTTGCCCATCACAGAGTCATTTATATAGTATGTTTCCAATGTAAGATGCTGCCCTCTCCTCGTTGCCACAGGTCTTGGATTATTTAGGCATCTTTACTCATGTCCAACAGGGGATGTATTGAGGCCACTTTAATGGGTGACTGCCCTCACAGAGCCGGGTCCCGCCAAATACGGGTCCTGGGGTCCAGATCGGTGGAGTTTGGGGGTCAGGAGGGGTATAGAAGGCCCCAAGGGTAGCCCGCCAGCAATTACGTGGCCTGTTGTGGTCCAGATGGCCTGGCTGTATGCTGCGGCCTAGCCGCGGATGAAGCCGCGGACTAAATTTGCTGCCGTCCCGGGTGTTCGTTCGGGAACGTGCTGATTTTGGGCCCAGTCTCTAGGGCAGGCTAGTGGGAGCCTCAGGGTCTCTGTATCGGGGCTTGGAGCCGTGGATTAGCCGCGGGATGGTTGTAGAAAGTGGCCGCGACCTAGGCCGCAAGTGAAGCCGCGGCCTAAATTTGTGGGGCCGCGGAGGTCGGGCACCGGCAGCCGCGATTTTTGGACCGGGGTGAAGAGGAAAGCGTGGGGGAGCCTCCTAGGTGAGTATAGGTAGCTCGCCTGTCTTCAAAAGGGTCGGATGCCTTCTGATTGTCTCTGGGGGATCAGAGCTCTCCCATGTCACGTCCTCAGTCCACCACGTCCAAGCCACGCCCCCCAATGGAAGCTGCTGTTTTTAAAGGGGCGTTGTCACGCAGTGTTTCCTGTGAAGAAGTGGAGCTACACTCTCTCTATTGTGCTGTCCTGAAAGGCGAGGGGAGAAAAATGGCCTGGTAATGAAGGAGTATGCAATACTCCTTCAATAGTGCAATAGGACAATCTCACGGACTGTTGTCAGTCTTTGACTCCTTTATCAGGCATAGAAAATTTCTGGATCTGGAGATAAACAGCTCCCTCCTTGTCTTTTTCAATAAATCAGAACACATAACTTTCACCATTCCTAGAATCTATGATGCTGAAAGGGCCGACAGAGGCCAGGCTCAAAATGACCCCCCCGGACTTTAAGGTAGATTTAGGGGTGAAACAGTATGTATAGGTAAACATGTTTTTATTAGTACAAATAGTATAAAAGAATTGTACAGACAGGGGGAAATCGATTTCCCACCCTTGTATACAATTACAATACAGGTACATATAGAACAAAAACATAAAAAAGAAATGCTGCAAACATGGTATACACTGGTATAATTCACAACAAATTGACCCTGGTGCACACATACGCTGCCATATGTGGTGATAGCAGTGTTAGGTGTGCAACTGGTATCCCAACATGTTTCGGATTTCATAGTGTTGTATCCTTCTTCAGGGGATATTATATTGTGGGTCAAGATCTATTCAATTCTGGAATGTAGAAAAAAGGTATATTGTTGAGTAATCATATAAAGGGTTAACATTACTTACAAATATGCCAAGTAGCATGCATACATTGGTCCAGTCCAATATGCAATAACCGCCGGCCCCAAGAAGCCGCAGCCGTTGCACCGCACGCCGGAAGCCCCAGAAAACACTAACAACAACTGGGCAAGCACAACCACAAGAGGTGCCTGGCTTCTTGTAAGTCGATGTTAACCCTTGATGTGTATATACATGTGCGTTGCATATTTATGTACCGCATATCGTACTTACACATATTGTATGATTACTCAAAAATACAGCTCCCTAGAGTGCTGCATACTCCAATACACAACTATGCTTTGTTGTGCCTCCCTTCGTCCAGGAACAATCGGTCACCATGATGCCAACTCTTCCAGATCGCAGCATGGGTCAATTTGCTGTGAATTATACCAGTGTATACCGTGTTTGCAGCATTTCTTTTTTATTGTTTTTCTTCTATACGCAACTGTATTGTAATTGTATACAAGGGTGTGAAATTGATTTCCCCGCCTGTACAATTCTTTTATAATATTTGTACTAATAAAAACATTTTTACCTATACATACTGTTTCACCCCTAAATCTGCCTTAATGTCCATGGGGGTCATTTTGAGCCTGTCCTCTATGCCGACTCTTTCTGTTCCATATATTTTGTAGGATGATGACAATACATTAGCTACTATTTCACAAACACCTCCTTTCCAAGAATCGATGATGCTACTCACATCCTACAAACTACTAATGATATTATCATGGAACCCTTTTTTCATTTCTACACCAGACTTTATTAAACTCAAACTCATTATGATCATGACAGTCTTCTGAATTATCTTAATTCTTATGACCTTAACTTCATCTCTCTGCAACAATGAGAATTTTGGATTCCCCAATAACCGTGGAAGGAATTGGGCAGGCCCTATCTACATTTTCTAAACATAAAACCCTTGGACGGAAAGGTTACTACAGAGTGGTACATAATGTACAAGGATAAATAGATCCCATGCCTAATAACTCTATATAATGAAATTCTCAAAAAGTAAATTACCCTCTCAGGGAAATGTTGATTGTATTAATCTCCAAACCCAATAAGGATCTCTTAAGCCGGGTACACAGGGGCCGGATGTTGGGAGACATTTGACAGTTCAAAAAAAAAAAAAAGTCTGACATTCGGCCCATGTGTATGGCTCCCTGTCCGACAGAGGCCGGCTGTATGGCCTGCTTCTGTCGGACAAGCATGGCGAAAAAACAGCAGGCGACTGACTACTGATCAGTGCTCTCAGCCAATGGAGGAGTGCTCATCTAAATGTTCTGGAGGGGGGAGAACACAACAGCTCAGCGGGGAAGATCACTGTACTAATGTCGGATGGTTAGTACAGCGGCTCCGACCAGAGCTGTCAGGTTTTTTTTTAGTGCACGAAAAAGAACTCTTCGTATGTATCAGGCTTTAGACTGTGTATCTAAACCCATCCTTAGATGTGGTGACTGCACTCTCTTGTTTTTCAGGTTTTTTCCTTTATTTTCACCTGATAATTTGAACATGGCACACACTTTCTGTCTCTGTGGCTACACTAAATTCTTTATTGTATTTATGAGGAAGCCTTTGTTCATCTCAATTATATGGGAAGCAATAAGTCTAGTAGTTTACAAAAGAAAGTGAAGATAGATTTTAGTGTCTTTTGATCTCATGGGAAGTGACAAGGACACTACATCTCTGGCACGATCAACAGTTTTTTTTTTTTTTTAAAGTTCTCAACCAGAAAAAAACAAAACAAAATGTTTTCCACATCGGAGGACTAGTGAGCTGCGATATAATACATTTTTACATGTTTCTGGGTAGACACACTTTAAAACATAATTCAAACAAACACTTTTGTTTTAGTCACGTTTATAAAACCTACTAAGACAAAAAAAGCACTGCAAACAGCCTGAGAGTAACCTGAAAATACCTTGTCAAACTTGGTGCGGTCAGCGACATCTAAATCAGAGGCAGACATGTTGCCCATATCTAGCAATGAGGATGATTGAGACCTGCGGCTTCCTGAGCTCTGGACCGACAGCTTATTCAGACTTGATGTGGAGCCCGTCAGTTTTCCAGAGCTCCCGTGAAGACCTAGATTCCAGAAATACACATTGTATAATTAGGGTCTAGAAATCATGATCATCTATAATGTTGGCTATACTGACCAACTAACCTCTACTATCCTGACTTACCTAATGTAATTAAAGCACTGGTGGTTCAGTAAGTGATTTTTTTATTTTTTTTGTAAACCTGCCCTGGAATAACATCACTAATATTCTAAAATTATTGCTATTATTAGAGAACAACTCAGGGAGAACCTGTCACATCCTAACTTACCTGTAGAGAACACAGCTCCCTAGAGTGCTGCATACTCCAACACACAACTATGCTTTGTTGTGCCTCCCTTTACCCAGGAACAATCGGTCACCATGATGCCAACTCTTCCAGATCGCAGCATCACAAAGCCAGTATAGTGAAGAATGCAGGACATTTTGGCTGATCTGCGAGATCAAACCTTTAGCAAATTGAAACTATCTTTTTTCAGTTAAAAAAAATTGCAACTAATGCAGAATACCACAAGTTATGCTTTGGCAAATCGACACTTTTTTGTTTTCATACCCTAAACATTGCATGCTATTTTGTAGTTGGTGTTTGCAGGCTCAGGGTTTGAAACTGCTCAATGATACCTGCAGCGGTATCTACAGCTTGGCTCTCATGTAAAATGCGTGCTGCTATCCTCACACTCCCCAAACCAGTAATACAGGGACCTGTGGGTACAGTTATTTCTTTACCATCACCAGCTCCTTTTTTCACTATCTTTAAAGCACCAAAAAAGGCAAAAAAGTACCCTAGCAGGGGGCACCTGCACTGCAAGGCTTATATCTGGTTACACCTAGGGGTGTATAGATAAGTTATAATACTTGCTTTATTCCTTGTTCTAGTAGGGTTCCTCCATCAGTGTGACCAATCCCATTGAGCCACATCTCTAAGATGCTCAAGGTCACCTTTGCACACCTACCTCCACTATGTACAATGCAAGAATAATAGTCCCACACTGTACATGATGGCGTTGAGGGACTGAACATGAAAAAGAGCTTCAGGGAAAAGAGGAGAGCTGTAGCAGAGTCATAATAACTAAAACAGCCAACACTAGGCATAATGAGTATTTAACCACTGGGGGGGGGGGGGGGGCACAGGAAAAGTAGATTTTGTCTAACTCCTGGAGTTGGGCTTTATTGACTTTATAAAACTAGACAGTTCTCACCAGTTACAAACTAGCCATTTTTTGAAAATAAAAAACTGGGCAATAATATTTGTGAATTGACTTCTCAAGTCAGGACCCAGGTCAGTAAACATACATCATATGCTTAACTAGCCTAAAAAGTGGATAAAAAAAACATTGGTATCTCATTGCACTATTTAAAAAAAAGCTAGGGATCAGATTATCTATTCTACACCATGACAATAAACCCACAAATATGATTATTTCTTAAAGTAATACAGAAATGTGAGAGCAGGATGGACATTCATTTCATTTTTGACCAGCTACAATTTGATTTTTTACCTTTTGTACAAAAAGATTTTATTAAAAAAAATGCATTTGGTACATCACACATGGTACAAACCCCAAGAATCATACTTTCTTGGACTTTTTTTTTTATTCACTGAAGAGGTGCACATCCCATGACCTGCTGCACTTGTCTGCCTTGGCTAAACACTGAGTGATTCATATATGTAGAGTATAAGTGCTGGGGCTTCTTGCTAGAAAGCCCAGAATGCTTTTGAAAACATGTGTCATGCATTCACTCTGTATTAATGTTCATTTGTAAAATATTTTATACAAATATAGAAACGCTAAAAAAACAAACTAAAAATGACCAGAAAACAATATATCTTTCTCTTAATGTTGTCCTTTACAAAATAATTTCCAATTACATTTACTAGTAATCCCAGTTCTAGAAAACGTTTATGTCATCCTTAACGTGAGAGATGATCCAGCCTACCCGACTATACTTGTATTATTAATATAAACACTGGGCAGGCATCTTTACACCTACTGCAGGCTTGTAAAAAACCCACTAAGCAAAAGCATAACTGTAGGTTTATGGGTATAATTAGACCCTAGATCAGGGGTCTTAAAACTTTCTCAACAAAGGGCTGGTTTCCTGTCCTTCAGACTTTATGGGGGTCAGATTGTGGCCATTGGGAGTAGAAAATGTTCCAGCATCAGTGGAAGTAAACAAACCTTTGTAGTCAGTGGGAGTAAAACAAGTTTTATATAGCACCTGTGGGCAATAGGAGAAGTAATAGTGCCCCATCATTGGTATTAGTTGGAATAATAGTGGCCCATCATTGGTATTCTTTGGAAGAATAGTGCCCCATCATTGGTATTATTGGGAGGAATAGTGCCCCATCATTGGTATTATTGGGAGGAATAGTTCCCCATCATTGGTATGAGTGGGTGGAATAGTGCCCAATCATTGGTATCAGTGGGAGGAATAGTGCCCCATCATTGGCATCAGTGAGAGGAATAGTGGCCCATCATTGGTGTCAGTGGGAGGAATAGTGGCCCATCATTGGTGTCAGTGGAAGAAATAGTGTCCCATCATTGGCATTATATGGAGGAATAGTGCCCCATTGTTGGCATTAGTGGGAGGATAAGTGCCCCATCATTGATATTAGTGGGAGGAATAGTGCTCCATCATTGGGATCAGTGAAAGGAATAGTGCCCCATGATTGGTATCAGTGGAAGGAATAGTGCCCCATCATTGGTAATAGTGGGAGGACCGGTGTCCCATCAGTGGCAGGATTTATGTCCCATGGTTAGTGTCAGTGGGAGGATTAGTACCCCAAAGACCAGATAAAGGCAAGCTAAGGACCGCATCTGGCCCACGGGCCTCAGTTTGGAGACCACTGCCTTAGACCTAAATTTGATTTTTTTTTTTTACCACAGTATTCAGAAATTGACAAGACTCTCCTCCAGCCATGCTCCCAGCAGTAGAGACAACAATATGCTGGGAGTGAAGTGCTTCATAGTAGCACTCTGATTTAACCAGCCAATGAATAGCTTGTAACTAGGAGCCAAGTCAAAAAAATAGTGTGAAAAATGCATTATGTGTATTTTCAGGCACCTCTACTTAAGTCTATAGGAGCCAAATATGTGCTATTCGACCCTAAATAAGCTCATGTACTTTTTTGAGCTTCGAGCAACAACCTTCAACTGATGAACAGAATGAGAATTTTGATGTTGAGCTTTGAAGCAAATGTGCTTCAAATTGTTTAGGTGCGAATGACGTCTAAGATGCTATAGAGCTATGAGGAGTGTTAAACTATTTTACTGTGAGGAATACTGTCCAACTAGAATCTTAACCCTTAATAGTTATCTTATCATAATGTGCACGTCTTGGGCAGTACAGCTAAAACAAAATTCTTACAAGTAACACTCCCACCATAGAATTCCATCTTGCCTTTGCTTGAAAATTTTGAAAGAAATCCTTCATCATTCAGCAGGTAAGCCTGCAGTAATCCTGCTACATTGACACTTCTGTTTTGTGATGAAACAAAATTGACCCTCCGCCACTGACACGGTACAGGAAATACCGAGGAGCTGTGGAAGCGATGGGCTTGTTCTCTAGGTAGGTAGGATAATGTCTCAAATTAAGGAAAGATAAAGTACAACATTTTTTTTTTATTTTGAGGATCCATTCTAGCGCTTTTTACTGAGTTTTAAAGTAGTGGCCATGCATAGGGCTTAAAGAGAAATCATAAGTTAACACCATGCAATTAAAGCACACTCAAACACTAAAATACTAAAAAAAAAAAAAAAAAAAAAAAAAAAAGTGTCAGATTTAGTTGGACAGATATTTCACCCATGATGGGCTCCTATATCCATTCAATATTTCTCAGTTCTGCAAATGAATGCATAGCATCATATACAGACAATGCATTTTGCCCAGCTCAGTTAAACTAGAACTATGGGCAAAACTTTATTTTTCATTTTGGATAGAGTAAGGGAGGGTTATAACCGCTGCCATATTTTTTTTCGCCATCTCTGTCCAATTGCGAAGGTTCGCCTTCACTTCCTGTCCCATAGCCAAACAGGAAGTGAGAGGATATCTCTGCAAATTAAGGGAATTTTTTTTTTTGGGATCCCCAGCTCACCAGAACTAGTGTCACCATTGGAAGATTTCCCATTATTTTTCCAGGGACAACCCAAAAATTGGGGTTTTCTTTTTTGCTTTCACTTTCAATGATAATGGTAAACCGGACAAATAGAGCAGTTGAATCTCCTTGACAGGAGCACAGACCGCAATAAAAACTGACGGGCTCTAATCCCTCTCCACTCTGTCCAAAACTAAAAAAAAAAAAAAAGTTTTGCCTTTAGTTATACTTTAACCATCTCTATTCTATGAAAACAGTTTTCTTAGCTGCTGAATGTCTGCCTAGAATAGATCAGGGATCTCCAAACTTCGGCCCTCCAGCTGTTGCGAAACTACTCGTCCCACAAGGCACTGTAAAACTCTGACCTTCACAGACATGACTAGGCATAATGGAAATTGTAGATCCTGAAGAACAGGAGGGACATTGTTTGGAGACCCCTGGCCTGGATAAACATATCAAAAACAGAAAATACTTTTGAGAGCACAACAGCTGAAATGGCAGATTGGAATGAGCAAACTGGCTTAGTATATGAGCGATTCTCTTCACAGACTGATCTGCATGCAAGCAAATCAAACATAGGGAGAATCTGTGGTTCACAAATTTGTTGGTTCCCTGAATATTTGCGAATGAAAATAAAGTGATTCTCTAAAAGGATGCTTATACTTAAATATCCTACCCATTGGGGTTGGTTTACTAAAATTGGAGTGCAAAATCTGGTACAGCTTGCAAAAACCAATCAGCTTCCAGTTTTTTTTTTTGTCAAAGCTTATTTGAAGAAGCTGAATTTAGAAGCGGGTTGGCTACCATGCACATCTGCACCAGGTTTTGCACTCTCCAGTTTTAGTAAATGAATCCCATTAGGTCTTGGAAGCATCACACACATTTTTCCAAACCAGAACATTAACCTAAGGACAGTATAGTTTGGAGTACCGAAAGAACCCCAAACTAATTTTAGTTGCTAAAATGATGAAGAATTCTATAGCCCACTACATTCTCCTTCTCGTTCTTACTGTAGTATGGAAGAGCTATGTTTACCTTCCACAACCCCACTGTTGACAGCAGCAGGACTCCTGGGCAACTGTTTGTAGTGTTTGAAGGTAAAATGCATTATGTCCTATAGAGAATCAACCCATTTTATGGCTATGCTATAATACTAAATTTTAGTAGTCTGGCTTTTATAGTTACCAGTTGATGATAAACCCAGGACTGTTCAATTCTACCTTTTCCAGAGGTCAAATAGAAAACAGGGGTTTGTCGATTTCTTTGAAATTTTACCTTTACTTTGCCTTGAATTGTTCATAACCCACTCACAAGAACACTGCCATTAATAATGCTTAATCTCAATTGAGAAGAAATCTGTTCACCCATGGCCAACACAATGCTATAACAGTCTGTGCAATCAGAGCCCACAAGGATCATTATATATTATTCTCAGATCATGAATGCATCAAGTAAGGATGCTGGGTGAAGGTGACCAGCTCATACTCACTTTCTGTCTCCTGTTTCACGGCACTCTCTTTTCGAGGCAGCGTAGCTGGGATGAATTAAGTTGCAAGCATCAAAGACAAAGATGCATTAGAAAACAGGCATTTAGCAAAGACCGTGCACAAGAGGTAAGTTAGGCACTAGTAAGAAAGACATGCAGAAGGCTATATTATGCAGTTACGGTTATCTTAAGCTGTAAACAGTTACATGGACAATCTGACATATTACAATCATGTAAAAACACACAAACACAGTCATAAGCTGTATTAGAACTTCAGTCTTCTGTATGATGTAAGGGATGATGGGGTTATATGTATTTCAGGCATGAAAGAGGCACTAGCAAAGATAGGGAAGTGAACTACGCCTAAATGCCTGTTTAAAGGACCAATGCAAATTCATTCAAGAGTAATTTGCTTTTTTTTTTGCCATACTGTGTAAACATGGTCAATGTTCATTTGGTGGACTTGTATACTTTGCACTACTAATAGAATTAGCATACATGACCCTCAATAATAACCTATATAAAAATGGGAAAGTGTGTTATCCATAGCCAACCCCCTTATTCTTTTAAACCTATAGCTGAATAAAGTTAAGATTGAATTGATTGTCAATGCCGGCACACATTTTTCAAGAAGTGCCATTGACTTTTTGCCAGAACACTGTGAATTCTTGTGGATAAATATGAAGTTAGGTAAGAAACAAGACAAGATTATTTCACAAGAAGACAAGGGTTTTCTGACTTAGGAGGTGAACATTGGGGGGTATTTCATACACTTAGTAAACAACAATGTGTTTGCCTTCTCCTTTACCGTTTTTATTGATTATTCTTGTTGAACCAACATTATCTGCATTAAAAGGAGAAAAACGTGTAGTGTGAAGACAGCTCATACCATGTAACAAATAACAAGGCCACCACAAAACCAGGCATGCCAAGCCACACACCTCCAACCGTCAGCAAGCATGACATCTCACATAAGCAATGAAGTGCAAGCATTATAGAGCACTCTATGACAAACCGAGTGATAGAGCACAATTCAAATATATCCCACAGGTAAGACCTGGATAGGATATATAATAGCTGGAAAGCACCAAATATTTGAGGGAATTGTATTCAGATATGGTTTATCTGAATATGTCTTGGTCATACATAGCAGAGATACCAGAGCATTGCCGCATGTAGTAAATTAGACAGATAGCCAAGTGATCCACATTTACCATTTCTCTTCATCTAACATATCTGCCCAGGTGCACACCAGTGCAATTTGTTATGCGATTTGACAGTTTCAAATCGCATGGCAAGTTGCACCCCATCGTCGACAATGGAACTGTTCAAACAGCCACGACTCTTGTTGCAACGACTTTGAAAAAGGCTCCTGCACTACTTTTTTCCACCGATTTCATTGCGACTTGCATTGACTTAAATTAACTCACACGCCACAGTGAAATCGGAGGTGCAAATTGCACTGATCTGCGGCTTTGGAATTGTACTGAAGTAACGCGATTTCAAAACCGCACTGGTGTAAACCAGCGCTTTATCTTTCCACATGAAACAAGCTATGCAACGGTTTCATAGGTAGAAGCTAATAGTGGATGTGTTCCACAGTTATAGGTAGCAGTACAGGTGTGTACATGAGTATTAGTTTATTAGATACCTGTAATTTAACAAAAAACTAAGAGTAACTACACTTTTGATGAGAAAAAAAAAAAAAAAAACAAACATTCCCCCTGGATGATCTATGAATATTGCAAGGATTTTAACAAACTTTTTTGCAGATTCCCATCTTTTGTTATTCTGAAGAAATAGACATCTGTGTCTAAGTGCAAAGAGAATGTGAATGGAAGTGACTTGATTATCAATCAGCTGCTGCAGTTGCAGGGTTTTAATGAAGAACATGGAAGGGTCTGAATTCCTTTAGATGCAATTTCACTTTGGCAGTATTTTATCAGAAATTACATATTTGTTGCAGGGGATGCCCAAAATCTGAGTTGTATCTTCGTGCAGACTTCTGGGAAAATCAGTAAGTCAATCACACAGGAAATGACATGGGGGGGGCATTCCATACACCATCTGTTTACAGAACACATCCAAGTTGACATATCACGTTGCATTTTACAGATAATTACAGGGCTTCAGATTGGAAAGGTGTATTTTAAGAACAGTGAATTATAATATGGCTTGTGTAGCAATTGTAAATGCTATATTATAATTTTTTTTATTTGTAATTTTTTCCCACGAAAGTAGAGTTACTCTTTAAAGCATGGAAGAGCTCCTCTTTCAGGTTTTTATTTTTGCCCATGTCTTCATTTGGGAGACTTCCCTTTATTTTCTGCCCAAGTGACACAAGAAGCAATTGGGAGAACAGGTGTCTCTGAGACATAAAGCCAACAGAAAGACAGCAACAAAAACCTGACAGTGGATGTAACAATTTCCAGCTCTTCTAACAAAGTTCCTGTTGTTGTTCCTGTCATCTACATTTCATAGATTTTTTTCCATTAATTCTTGTCCCTGTGACATTGTTTTAACACTTTCAGGGTCTAGTCAAAAAAGAAGTTTTGGCCTGAGTTTGGAATTTTATTGCTGAACCCAAGCAAAAAGTTTAAATGTACAATTTCAATATATGTATGTACAGTATCTCACAAAAGTGAATACACCCCTCACATTTTTGTAAATATTTTATTCTATCTTTTCATGTGACAACACTGAAGAAATGACACTTTGCTACAATGTAAAGTAGTGAGTGTAGCTATACATAAAGATGGCCTAGGTTATAAGAAGATTGCCAAGACCCTGAAACAGAGCTACAGCATGATGGCCAAGACCATACAGTGGTTTAACAGGACAGGTTCCACTCAGAGCAGGCCTCACCATGGTCAACCAAAGAAGTTGAGTGCACATACTCAGTGTCATATCCAGAGGTTGTCTTTGGGAAATACACATATGGGTGCTGCCAGCATTGCTGCAGAGGTTGAAGGGGTGGAGTGTCAGCTTGTCAGTGCTCAGACCATACGACACACACTGCATCAAATTGGTCTGCATGGCTGTCATCCCAAAAGGAAGCCTCTTCTAAAGAAGATGCACAAGAAAGCCCGCAAACAGTTTGCTGAAGAAAAGCAGACTAACAACATGGATTACTTACGAGTCGGATCACCATCTATGAAGAAGCAACTTTACAGGAAAAAAAAAAAAATAATAATTTAAGCTAACCCCCCTCCCTCTCTTCTCTGATTGGCCACAGGCAAAGTCGCCTGACATGGAGGTCGCTTCAGGTCACGTTGTAAGCAGCCCAAAGTCACGCTGAAGTCACCTTGAAGTCGCGTTCAAATCGCCTAGCAGTCGCCTCTGAAGTCGGATCGCCTAGGTGTGAACTGGCCCTTAGGGGTGTACTCACTTTTGTTGCCAGCGGTTTAGACATTAATGGCTGTGTGTTGAGTTATTTTGAGGGGACAGCAAATGTACACTGTTATACAAGCTGTACACTCCCTACTTTACATTGTAGCAAAGTGTCATTTTTTCAGTGTTGTCACATGAAAAGCTATAATAAAATATTTACAAAAATGTGAGGCGTGTACTCACTTTTGTGAGATACTGTAACTTGTTCGACTCACAAAGGGCTTTTATTTCTGTCCAGCCAGTCTATAGCAATCCTGCCAGAAAACACGGTGACCAGGTGACTTTACTTTTCTCCTCCATAGTTTAGCAATACAGCTTGGTCACTAAAGTGCTCATGGTCTGTAACGGGACAGAAAGAGAAGCAGTGCACTGAAAAGGTCAATCCTTCTTCTTTCCCTATATACTGTATGTGTATTCTATCAACTAAAAGCAGAGGAACATTGATTGCCTCACAGTGCTGCTCTTCTCTCCTCCATTCTAAAGCTGGCCATAAACAGTTCCAGTTGGACTGATTAAAATGTGGGTAGCCCTATTAGCCCCCTCCCACCTAACATCCCTCGGCCGAAAAACTGAAAGTGCCAGGTCAAACTGTGCCTGTATCCAGCCACTGATGCAGCCGCTGTCAAGTTATTTTGACAGCTTTTGGTGCTGGCTGTCAATATAGTCAAAAAGAGCCACAGCAGAAAATTGATCAATCCACGATAATCAGCACTGGATAATGGAATTGTTTTTTTTTTTTTTTCAAGAAAATAAATCCATTTGCATATGGCCAGCTTTTGATCTTATGTGCAGGGTATTAAAAGAGGTCCAGAGCTGTGAAAGAAGAATGCATCGCACACTCAGAGATCAGACTTAGGATATTTTAAAAGTCCCATATTTACTGTAAACATCTGCATTTTCAACATACTACATGTTTCATTCAAACAATAGGCTTCTGAAAAAAACATCTTAAATAATGATTAGAAAAACATAAGAGAAATTAGATTTACAGTTCTGTCAAATAAGTCAAGTGGCCCCAGAGCTACAGAGAGTCTCTCTCTACTCAAGCAGACAATAGTATATGTTCTTGTCAGTGATACTGTACCTTCAAAATAAATTCCAGAAGACAGAAAATTAGATTTTAAGTATTTTATGATGTTACAAACCCTTCCATAAAGTGTGTTTACTCAACTAGCTTACCAAACTTTTTTCCTTCTTTGGTGGCACCGGTCATCTTGTTTTTAGCCACCTCAAAGAAATCCCTGATCTCTCGGTCATACAACCGCACAATGTAATCAATGTAGTTCTGCAAACAAAAGAACACAAACACTCATTAAGTTCATCATCATTACCATAGAGAAATACATTTCCTTTCAGCTTTGACAGACTTCTTCAAATTGCTCGCTGTGGAAGTCACTCCCTAAAAGGGCCAAGCCATTGCCTAAACTAAAGCATGCACTTACAGGCTGCAGCAACTAACACTGGTCTGTTTTGCTTAGACAAGCCGGAAACAAACACCCCTGGTTATAATTCAACTGAAATCAATGCCCAGATTGAGCAAGTGAGGAGTACTCAAAGCTAATTCTTCTCAACTGGGGTGCCGCAGCACCCTGGAGTGCCTCCTGGTTTAGACAGGAGTGCCCTCAAACGATGGCATCCCTGACAACGGCATAAACCTATAAGCAACATCATGGAAGCTGGCATTTTTTCCTGTGTACTTGGAATGCGCTCAATTGTGCACCGCCCGTATACAGACTGTGTTGTCACTGGTAGCTCCTGGTCTCAAATTCGACTAGCATCTGATCACACGATCACAGTGATAGCCATCCGCGGTGATCACTAGCTTTAAGCCGGCCATAAATTCGAACCATGTATGGTATGGGCAGGCTAAATGTACCCAAGCTGATCAACTTGGGTAGCACCAGACTGCCAGATTTTACATGAGATTATCACTAGCGGCTGTTATAGCCACTAGCAATAATCACTCCACTGGGAGAACCCAATGGCTCGGCTGAAAGGAATCCCCTGTCAACACTGTCGGTGGTGATGGGAGAATCAAGTGGTTGCAGCAAAGAAATTTGCTCTGTCTATGGCCGGCCTTAGAGGCCACTTCTATATGATAAACTGGATCTTCTTCGCTTTGTTAGAGAAAGTCTGTGTCCCCGTTAGGGTCAATGCCAGTGGGTTTTATATTTGGTATCAGTGCATTTATGTGGGATAAAAAAAAAAAACTCATCAAAATGCACACTATTTTTTTTACCAATACTGGTACAAACAGCAAATAATACAGACATGTGATATCCTCAGCTATTCTTTGGACAGTTTTCTTTTGATAATAAAAAATAAATAAATATATCAGGGGCTATTGATATTTACCACTCAATAAAGCCCCCCGTCCCCCCAAAAAAAAACAAAAAAGCAAGGCAAGTGCTTTGATGGATTTTTTTTTTAGAAACTCTGCTCCAAGCTACTAAACTGCATTTCATTAGAAAAAAAGGAAGGGCTAGCAGGACACCCCCTGCTACTATACAGGTTTTTTTTAATTCAGAAAGATTTTTGGAACATACAGCATAATATAACAACATTAAAGAGTCGTTCTTCAATATGGTATAATAAACCTTCTAACACCTTCTAGTATACTTCTAATTTATAAGCTTGAGGTGTTCAGGTTACTCAATCTTCCAGGGGTCGACGCATTTCACTAAATTACGTAGCTTCTTCAAGACCCGTAGGTTGAGTATCATATTCTGCATGATATAACAAATGCAATTCAATATTCACATGGTTACTTCCTTATAATATCAAAGACATAAAATCAAAAACAAAACTCATTGATTCAATGTATAATTAAACTCGCCCATAATACACTTACGACAACACATGGCGGAAAGTTTGAGTCTCTTGTTAGAGCTTGAAGAAGTTACACAATTTAGCGAAACAAGTCGACCCCTGGAAGATTGAGTAAACAGAACACCTCAAGCTTATTAATTATAAGTATACTAGAAGGTGTTAGGAGGTTTATTATAACATATTGAAGCATGACTCTTTAATGTTTTATATTATAATGTATGTTCCAAATATCTTTCTGAATTTTAAAAATGTTTTGTAAATAAAAATCCCTTTTATTCAAATTTATCCTGGTCTCATGGTTTGCCACTAAAGTCCAGTATTAGTAGGGCGTGTCCCTGCAACCCCCTTCCTTTTTTCTAAAATAATTTTTTGGGATGTGGCATGGGTAGAGGTCGCCCTTTGTAAAGTACATTTCAAACACCAGATGAACAGAAGCCTAATAGGGGATACCTCTATTAAAAAAAAAAAAGTTTTCGTAAACAAAATGGACTAAAAAAAAATAAAACAATGTTTCCTATATAAGGAGAGACAATTCAAGATATCCTAGGAGCCCTAGACCCAAGGTGATCACCACCCCGATTTCAGCCAGACTATCATTATGACCAGACACTCCATCCCGAATATTCTTATGTGAATAGTCAAGTGAGGTTGGAACTTTGGAACTGCTTGCTTTTGTTTCTACTGTGTATGTGCTCTCTTCTGTTACATTACTATGGAAACCAACAGAATTGGGAAACATGAAGAAAACTAAATGGTAATGGATCTGTATACAATTATATTTTAATGAGTGCTCAGAATTAGGAGAATTTTTGCTCTTCTTCTTTACATCTGATATAAAAATAGTCATGGTCATATGTCAACAAGTTCCCTTTAAGAAAGGCCGGTCATTAATTAGGTTTAATGATACATTTTGCTTCCAGCAATAAACTGTGTTTAATCAATAATGGTTTGTATTGAGAAAGATTCCCTGGTAAAAGCAGAGGGGAAGTAGATTATTGATTAGATAATATGAAATCTGGCTTGGATACATGCTTTACCACATCTCGATTATCACACTTCCTGATTTTAAATGAGCTGTAAAAGTTACAGAATGCCTTATCAAGTTGCTCAAAGTCTTTGTATACCAATAAATGAAAGTCTCAATTCTAGAGTTTGAATGGAATTTTACGTATGATCCCCTTGATCATTCATGGGTATTTGTAATGATCTGAACCTACACTCTTGAACTAAAGCTGACCATACGCTATTAGAATTTTGTTCAAAAAGAAAAGGGAATGTGCTGGACATAATCTGTTTCTCAAACAAACAAAATTCTAACTGTGAATGTGTTTTCGTTGGGGGGAAAACCATACATATTCCAATACTGTACATATTGTGCATATGAAAGGCACAAAGGAAAACTTTATATTACACCTTGGATTCCATTTAAGTAGCAGGTCTGAGCAAAATAGTATAACTTTTCAGAATTTTCATATGAACATGCAAACATAATTCTGCTGGTGTATAGGCCGCTTTAACAATATACTAAAAATCTGCCCAATGAGGGAAATTTTATATACAGCTGGCTGCCCACTCACCTAAAAATATATAACAGTGTGGGGGATATGACCTATCACTTAAACCAATAACAGAAATATACCCTGGGACAGGCGAAAGGGAAAAAAAGGTTAAAGTGGTTGGCAACTCATGACAACCACTTTAACCAACAAGTAAGCCTATAATAAGGCTTAACTGTAGGTGCCCTGCATATCTCCCAAACCTGCACGGTATAGGAGATATATACAGTGTGCTAGATGTGCCGATGTCATTTCGGCACATGCGAAGTGACCGTCTCTTCACTGAGATCGTGCCAGGACAGGCAGCTCCCATGCGCAGGAGTGAGGTCAAGCGACTCCGGCCAGTCACGGAGCCGGAGTCGCAGCCCCGGAAGAAAGATGGACACTGCCAGCACAGGGGACATCGCAGGCTTCGTTTGCGGGTGACACATAATGGGCTACTATGTGATGCATAGTAGCCCATTATGTTTCTACTTTGCAGGGTTTACTTCCTCTTTAATCCCTCCCCATATACAGGGTTTTAGGATTTTTGTAATTTAAAAGTTCACAACAAAATTTTTTTAATTAATAAAAGTCATAATTCTGCTTAATAATACCCCTCTAAGTAGTTTTAATCCTTTATAACTGTGAGCTGGTTTAAGTCATATGGGGACCTATTTTTCCCTGGGGCCTGTCCCTGGGTATATTTCTGTTATATTTATGTGTATGGCCAGCTTTACCTCTTAGAGGTTACTTTTATGTGATTACCTACTTGTGTCCTCTCCTTATTAGAGCAGAAGTACCCAAGAATGCTTACTGAAGCAACTTCATATCGCCTAAAGCACAAATTCCTTTTGTGGAAACACACTGATAAAGCAAATCTAAATGTTATATTATGGAGACATTCTGTAATTCTGTTAGTATATTAAAAAAAAATGCCTGACTTTAATCTGTAGCTATTTGATTTTTTTTATAACAGCCCAAAATGTAAAACGCTGCTTCAATGTGACCATGCTAATACATGTTTTCTATACAAATTGACTCTGGAAATACAATTTTTTGCTCATGTGACTAGCTTACTGCTGATTTTTATTAGATGGACTGACCATGAGGTTGTAGCCGGTAGCTCTTCCCATTTAGCCGAAAACCATTTTTAACTTTTAACAGAACAGCAGCAGGTAAGACCTACAAAAGGCATTTGCTAAAATTCTCAAAATGCGATTATAATTGACCTAAAGGGTCTCAACATGAAAGGAATTACAGAAAAAAAGAAAAATACAAACCTTCATAAGTCCTTCATATCTAGCATATTCTGTGTTTTTCAGCCACTCCATCAGTTTGGCATACCGTAGAAGATCTCGGTGGAAAGGATGATGATTTGGTAGGGTAATTTCAACTGAAAGTGTGGAAGTCTGATCATGGCCCTATGTACAGATCACAAAGAAAACATTTTTATAGCAAAACCTGTACCATACTTCCACCTTCTTTAAAGCTTAACTCCAAGCAAACTGCTTAATATAGAGGTTAAATACATATATGTGGGTTTGTTTTATCTGCCAAAGCACTTTAATTTTTTTGCCATCCAGTTCTGAGATTTTATGTTTTTTTTTTTTAACATAAAGTTTATTATAAGTTTTTGGAATACAATACAAAAAACAGCAGTGGTACAATCACACAGGTACAGGTGAGTCACAATATCTAATCAGGGTGGGTATGCGGTCATTCGTACAGTACAGGAGACATATTAACAGGATTACAATTTATAGAGGAAATGAAGGACATATACCAAAGCTTACTGCATCCTCCTGTCAAAATTATTCCGCTTTCTTTATTTCCTGTTCCTTCTTTTTCCCCATTTCCCTGTTAATACTTGGCCACCATTGTACGGTAGTCCTCAAGCCCTACTCCAGCGCCAGCTGCTCCTCCCGGACCCAGGCCGCCCACACCTTCTCAAATTTTTTCGGGCAATTACGACCGGCATAGGTTAGCTTGTAGAGGGGGAGGGCCAAGTTTATTAGGTTCCTCCACTGTCCCACTGTCGGAGGGGAGGCCTTAATCCACTGCAGAAGAATCGCTTTCCTCGCATAAAAGGCCGCGTAGAATACAAAGAGTTTCTTGGCCCTTGGGGCATCAAGCTCCTCACATATGCCCAGGAGCATACACCGTGGGTCACGAGGGACCTGGATTTCACCTATCTTATTAATGTCGTGCAGAACCCCACTCCAAAACAGTTGAATTTCTGAGCAGGTCCATACTACGTGGAAGAAGGTCCCTTCCTCCGAACCACACCTGCGGCAGAGCGGACTCAAACCGGGGTACATCCCGGCCAGTCGCTGGGGGGTGTAATATATTCTGTGTAAGAACTTAATTTGGGTAAACCTGTCCCTTGCTGAGATCATCAACGGTAAAAATTGTTGGACCCCCTCTCCCCAGTCGTCCTCCGTTAGAGTGGGTATGTCCTCCTGCCATCTAGCATACAGTCTTGAGATCCTAGAGGCGTCCAGACCAGTCAGGGTAGCATATAGGCTAGAGAGGGTCTTTACGCCTTCAGGATCCTTAAGGAGGTCCTCAATCACACTGGTCTCCAAAAGCGGAGGTGTTATAAATTGCCTTCTATATGCGTGACGTAGTTGGAGGTACCTAAAATACATATGGTTAGGTAGGTGATACTCATTTTTGAGGTCGTCAAAGGTGCGTAGGGCAGCGCCCCTGATCACGTCGCACAGCGAGGTGATGCCAGAGCGCGCCCAGGCCACTGGGTCAGGGATGGTGCGGAGGTGAAGAAGTCTGGGGTTACCCCATAATGGTGTTGAGATTTTATGTTTATAGTGAAGTTTGCCCCTACTTTACTATGCACTAAAGCACCTCTAACAAAGCCCATTCCTGAACAATTAATAAATACCAAACCCCCAAAGGAAGCCATTAACAATTAGTTAACCCCACACCTGTCTCTTGACCAGTCCTTCAATCACAACACTTAGCATGCCTCCTACAAATGTGCCCTTAACACACATCCCCCCCAACACCTAACCTCTAAATCTAACACTAACCTAACTCCTTAACTAAACCCCAGCTCTAAACTCTATTGTGTATACTTACCTTAACCCGCTCTGGGGGTGTCTGTGCAAATTATGTACAGGTGTTGCACGAAAAAAAAGCATGCATCATTGAGAATCCAACACCAGTGTAAACTGATTCAGATCATCAGCTGGACCCTTTATGGTGCCCGATATCTGTTTGGGTCTGGGAGAAACCCTAAATCTTATAATCCTCTTTCCATGGACAAAAAACCTTTATGGCCAACACCATCCAATCCATAGAAAAATTTAACAAGTCCCTGTCAAATGCAGGTACTAACTGATACATTTGCCTTTCTGAAGCATGCACACCCTGCAAGATGTCACAGAGTAAAACTGCTTAGTACACACGGGAAAGCTTCTCATAAATTAGTAAGGTGTTTGTTAGAGTAAAAGGCTTACTTCTGAATCTCTAATTGGGCTTAACTATGAAATACCTGTCATGGGCATTATGCTTGTTCCATTAATTATGTATTTTTCTAGAATGGCTCACTCAATGGTATTAATCAGATATATGCGTGCCTAAGGTGCTGTAAACAAGTCATCTTATATAAAATGATCTCATGAATTTTTGTTAATATGTAAAATGGTCCCATGAATTATGGGGTCTTGGACTGCAACAGGAAAGCGATAAAGTCCATAAAAGGTCCTCTAAAGGTCATCACCAAGTTCATCATTTTCTAATCTCTTCTACAATAGTTAACGTGATCTTACATACAAGAGCATAAGGAACCTCCACCAGCAGAAAATTACAGGTTTTTGAAAATACAACATTGGCTCTTCTCATAAGACCTACAGTGGGAAAATAATTATTTGATCCCCTGCAAATTTTGTAAGTTTGCCCACTTACAAAGAAATTAATGGTCTATATTTTTTTTATTATAGGTGTATTTTAAATGATAGAGACAGAACATCAACCAAAAATTGACAAAAAAAACACATGATAAAAATGTTATATATTGAGTTGCAGTTCAGTGAGTAAAATAAGCATTTGATCCCCAAGCAAAACATGACTTAGTACTTTGTGGAGAAACCCTTGTTGGCAAGCACATAGGTAAGATGTTTCTTGTAGTTGGTTATCAGGTTTGCACACAGCTCAGGAGGGATTTTGGGCCACCCTTCTTTACAGATCTTCTCTAAATCCTTGCGTTTTTTTTAGCTGTCGCTTAGCAACTCACAGTTTTAGCTCCCTCCATATATTTTCTATAGGATTGAGGTCTGGGGACTGGCTAGGCCACTCCATGACCTTAATGTGCTTCTTCTTGAGCCACTTGTTTTTGTGCCTTGGCGGCATGTTTTGGGTCATGGTCATGCTGGAAGACTCATCTTCAGTGTTCTGGCTGAAGGAAGAAGGTTCTCATTGAAAAGATTTTACAATACATTGCCCCGTCCATTAGCCCCTCCATACGCCAAAGTGGGCCTGTATCTTTAACAGAGAAACAGCCCCAAAGCATAATGTTTCCACCTTCATGCTTGACAGTAAGGATGGTGTTCTTAGGGTCATAGTCAGCATTTTTCTTCCTCCAAACACGGCGAGTCAAGTAAATGCCAAAGAGTTCAATTTTGGTCTCTTCTGAGCACAGCACTTTCTCCCAATCCTTTTCTGAATCATTTAGATCAGGCATCCTCAAACTACGGCCCTCCAGCTGTTGCGGAACTACACATCCCATGAGGCATTGTAAAACTCTGACATTCACAGACATGACTAGGCATGATGGGAACTGTAGTTCCTGAACAACTGGAGGGCCATAGTTTGAGGACCCCTGATTTAGATGTTCATTGGCAAACTTCAGATGGGCCTGTACATGTGACTTCTTGAGGAGGGGGACCTTGCGGGTGCTGCAGGATTTCAGTCCATTGTGTTAGCACTGGTTTGTTTGGCGACTGTGGTTGCCAACTGCCTTGAGATCATTCACAAGTTCCTCCTGTGTAGATCTGGGCTGATCCCTCACTTTTTTTTCATGATCATCCTTACCCCATGAGGTGAAATTCTGCATGGAGGTCCAGACCGAGGACGATTGATGGTTATTTTCCATCTTCCATTTGCAAATAATCACTCCAACAGTTGTCTCCTCACCAAGCTTCTTGCCCCATCCTGGTTCCACGCTGAGCTGTCAGCGGCAGCTTGTCTGTAGGCGTGTGCAGAAGAGGCAGCTGACAATGGAAGCCCCATAGTAACTCTATGGGTGACTTCACTTCCCAGGCATTTCACGGTCATTATCTGCTTTCTCCTGCACACAGCATCCGCTGCTGAAGACTGGACCGGAGCGGCTTCAGAAAAGGTATGTATAGCGATTTTTGATTTACAGGGTTAGATAGATTAGTCTTCGAATGTGGCTGCCAGTAGATGTAGAGTTTGTTTTTGACTGAACTTCCACTTTAAGATGGCCGCGGCCAGAAATGCTAGGGGGGTGCTTTTCAAAGCGATTTCTCAGCAAAATAAAAAATGGAAACATGGATGGATGGGTGAGTTTGCTTTAAATATTAAAAATGAATTAAAAAATGTTTTTTGTTTGTACGGCTCAGATGCAGTGTAGTTCTGCTGGGTGATTTAGCGCTGCTATATTCAGTACAATTTGATAGTACTGGTGACTGTAGTGAAAGGAGTACATATATTTTTTCCTAAGTGCTGTGTGTTCCTGCACGTTAACAGTTCATGGCATTCCCATGCTCGAATATCAGACACTTGTGGAAAAATGTAAATAAATGTGTATATTTGTGGCCACTTCTCCCTTCTCCACATTATAGCCGAGAGGGTTTAAATAAAAAAAAGTTATCTGTCCCCATAATGTGACCGACAAATGGTCAGGTTAGAAAATAGTTGACAATTTCCAAAGAGTTGTAGATCATTGAAAGAAAATTTTCCCAACTACGATAATAAATTCTGACCATATGTAAATAAAGGGAGTTAATATAAACTTGGTGCCCTTGTGGCCAGCCTTTTATGGATAAGGCCCATTGACAGATGGAAGATTATGTTGGCCGAGTCACTTACTGTACCATAAAAAATGGTTCATCTGTTACAGCCTTTCAATACACATCCCCACTTGCAAAAAATCACGATAGACAATATAACCTCCTACATTGTCCTATACAGACATTTCCAAGAAAAGGTCATTAGCAGACTCTACGGTTATTCCGTACTCATCACCGCAAACAACATTTCCAGCTTTTATACAAACAAGCATTTGTAGTTCCCGGCTTTAATTTTCATTCCATAGGTTAATTCAGCAACCATAATATGAAAAGACTTTAGTAGCAGGCACATCAAACCGATAAGAAGCACTATTATATGACTTTTGATTCATTTATAAAAAGTGGAACAAAACAAATACAACTAAAATTATTAAGTGAATTCCAGCTTAATACAGATAATGTAACTAAAATGCTAGATTTACTCTATTTGTCTTGTTTATTGTGATCATCAAAAGTTAAAGTAAAAGAAAATCCCAAATTTTGGGTTAACATAAGAACAGGAATAGAGGGGAAATCTTCCAATAGAAACACTAGTTCTGGTGACACCATGGGATTCCCTCCTGTTCTGACTTTGGGACAGGAAGCAAAGGGAAATCTCTGAAATGGGATACAGAGGGGAAAAAAAAAACTGACAGGGTTATAACCCTCCCTTAAGTTTTGCCTTTAGTGAAATTTTAAGTAGGTCCCTTTGTAGTAATCCAGGTTTAGCTTCACTGCAAAAAAGATATGAATGGAGTGTATCCTTAAAGCGGATGTAAACCCTCACATATATCCAGTGACGTGAAGAGCCGCAGGGATGAAATAAATCCTCCAACATAAGTTTTACATGTATATCTGCTGTCTTCAGCTTTATATATCCTTTAGAAAGTGCACATTGTGTTACAGATTTTCTCTTCCTGTTCACCACTGTGAGTGAAGTCTGGGCATACAGCCAAAACAGCTGATTGGAGGAAAGACACACCCCCCCACTGCACATTGGCAAAGGAAGGAAGTAATGTGCAGAGCTCTGCTGCAAGAAGGCACGCTGTCTGCTAATCTATTTATAGCAACCTGCCCAAACACAAATTTTAAGCTGCTTTTATCTTGTGTGTCAGAGAACTTGTCAGAAGTTATCGGTCTTATAACAGAGCTACAGAGCAGGAGAAAGCCACAGGACGTCATGCTTTGGAGAGAGATAAGAAAACACTACAGATATATGTGCCAAGCTCAAATTTCATGAATCGAGTTTACATCCACTTTAAGGCTACTTTCACACTGGTTTGTACCAAAACTGCCTGTAAAACACCTATGCGTTCACGGAGCGTTTTTTTTGCTGCACTTTTGCAGCATTTGCGGTGCGTTTTTTAACCACTTACGAATTCTAGACCGCCCGCTGTCATTATACGGTACTTTGCCATAGAATACCATTGTTATGGTAGCAGATAGCCACCACAGCCCCGGTATTATTTTTTTACAGCGGGCAATCTGCTTTCAGATAAAAGGGGTCTCTGTGGCGGATTCGCCGCAAGATCACTTTTATCGGGGGCGGGAGAGGTCCCCCGCCACTTACCGGATCCGTCGGTAGCGGCGGAGACAACCAGGTCCGCTCCCCTCACTGCCTGGATGCCAAGTGCGGGCAAGAAGGTGCCCACTCGGCTCCATGGTACTGAAGGGCGGAAGTGGCATCAAACGTCACTTCCACCCAATGCTCTTAAAGGGGAATTTTTTTTTCATATTACATTTTTATTTATTTTTTATTGCATTTTAGTGTAAATATGAAATCTGAGGTCTTTTTGACCCCAGACCTCACATTTAAGTGGTCATGTCATGCTTTTTTTTTTCTATTACAAGGAATATTTACTTTCCTTGTAATAGAAATAAAAGTGATTTTTTTTTTTAATGGACAGTGTATAAATAAAAAATAAAATAAATAAGAAAAAAAAAGAATTTAAAGTGCCCCGTCCCGCCGAGCTCGCGCGCAGAAGCTAACGCATACAAAAGTCTCGCCCACATATGAAAACAGTGTTCAAACCACACATGTAAGGTATTGCCACGATCATTAGTGAGAGAGCAATAATTGTATCACTAGACCGCCTCTGTAACTCCAAACTGGTAACCTGTAGAAATTTTTAAACTTCGCCCATGGAGATTTTTAAGTGCCAACGTTTGTCGCCATACCACGAGCGGGTGCAATTCTGAAGCATGACATGTTGGGTATCAATTTACTCGGCGTAAGGTTATCTTTCACAATATAGAAAAAAACTGGGCTAACTTTACTGTTGTCTTATTTTTCAACTCACAAAAGTGAATTTTCTTTTTAAAAAAAGCGCTTGTAAGACTGCTGCGCAAATATGGTGTGACAAAGTATTGCAATGACCTCCATTTTATTCTCTAGGGTGTTACACAGTTATCCTAAGCCCACCTTGGACAAAGGACCTAGACTGCTGCCTGCAGCACACTGCAACCAAACGCAGTATCCTCCTGGGCCCTAACATCCACCTGGTAGAACTTGGTGAATGTATGAACCGAAGACCAAGTAGCAACCTTGCAAATCTGGGCCATAGACACCTGCTGATGCATTACCCATGACGTACTCATCCTTCTGGTGGAATGGGCTTTCAAACCAAAGGTGTAACCTTACCCTTTAGCCCAAATGCCTGGCTGATGACCTGGCGAATCCACCTAGCAATAGTTGAGCTAGTTGCTGCCGAACCCTTCTTAGGGCCTTCCAGCAGAACAAAAAAGGTCAGTCTTCCTAATAGGAACTGACATCTTTAAATAAACTTTAACTGCCCTAACTACATCAAGTGTGTGTAGTAATATTTCCTCAGAAGTCTCTGGAATTGGAAAAAAGGAGGGCAAAATAATATCCTGGTCCAGGTGAAACCTGGAAAACACTTTCGGCAAAAAATCCTGCTGAGGCCCGCATGACTACCTTATCCTGGTGTAAAACCAAGAAAGGTTTCTTACAAGACAGAGCGCCAATTCAGACACTCGTCTTCCAGAAGTCATAGCGACCAAAAAAAACAACTTCCTCAATAAGAGGACTAAAGGAATCTGCCTAATAGGCTCAAAGGGCTGCTTCTGTAGTGCAGACAGCACCAGATTCAGATCCCAAGGAGGTAAGGGCGGCTTCACTGGAGGAATCAGCTGCATAGCCCCCTTAATAAATGTTTGCACCAAGGAGTGCAATGCAATCGGTCTTTGAAAAAACACAGACAATGCCGATATCTGACCCTTAATTGTTCCTAAGGACAGATTCAAGCTTACTCCTAATTGTATGAACTCCCAATAGAATTCTTGCAAGGGTGCCATTTCTTGAATTCACACCCAAGATATGTATGCCTTCCAAACCCTGTAGTAAATCTTTCTAGACATGGGTTTCCTGGCATTGATTAGAGTAGGCAGGGCTGAATCCGAAATGCCTCTATCTTTTTTTAGGACTCTGGATTCAATAGTCACATCGTTAAATTTAGCAAGTGTAAAGTAGGGTGGAATATGGGTCCTTGAGACAGTAAATCTGGACAACATGGAAGCACCCATGGATTTCCTACCGCTAACCGCCACATACCATGTTCTCCTGGGGCATGCTGGGGCCACTAGGATCACTGGTCTCACTTTCTCACATATCTTGCTGAGCAATCGCAGAAGAAGCTGTATTGGAGGAAATACATAGATTAGGGAATACTGATCCCACGGGCATATCAATGCGTCCATCCCGACTGCCAATCCCGGGTTCTGGACACAAACTTGTCCAGTTTGCAGTTGAACCTGGATGCCATCATGTCTATGTTTGACAACGTTGACAGATCTGCTGAAAGATCTCGGGGTGCAGGGACCATTCCCCCGGCATCAATTGCTGACAACTTAAATAGTCCACCTGCCAATTGTCCACCCCTGGAATAAACACTGCCGATTGGAATGGCAAATTCCTCTCTGCCCACCTTAGGATGACATCCACTTCCTTTTGGGCCACTAGGCTTCTGGTACCTCCCTGGTGTTGTTTATGGTAAGAACACCCTTGCTGTGGCTGTATCTAGGCTCATTCCCAGATATTCCAGCACCTGAACAGGCCTCAGAGCCGATTCTTCTAAATTCAGGACCCACCCTAGGTTTTCTAAGGACTGCACCGTCCTGGCCACGTTCTGTCCCACCTCTGGTCTTGATCGACCCTTGAGAAGTAGATCGTCCATTACATATCACTGATATCCCCATTTCTCTTAGGGATGCCAATACTGGTGCTAAAACTTTTGAAAACACCCAGGGGACTGTGGCCAACCCAAAAGGCAGTGCCACAAACTGAAAATGATGCCCTTCTACCGAAAAGCACAGACATAAATATGCATCCTTGATATCTATGGATGCCATATATTCGCCCTTTCTTAGAGAAGTGACTACTGAACGAATAGATTCCATACGGAAATGTCACACCACCAGAAACCGATTGAGCGACTTTAGATCCAGGATGGGCCTTACTTCTCCGTTGGCACCATGAAGAGGTTTGAGTAAAAACCCCTGAACCTTTCGCTTATTGGAACCCCTGTAATCACGCCCTGCACCCTTAGGTGTTCTAGGGCCTGGAATAATAAATCCCTTTTTACAGGATTTATGGATATATTAGATTCCAGAAAGCGGCAGGGAGGAAACTCCCTAAATTCCAATTTGTAGCCTCCTGCTACTGTGAAAATGACCCATTTGCCCTGCACCACCCTTGACCAAGTTCCTGCAAAACGCAGTAACCTTTCCCCCACCCTTGTGAGTGGGGGCGCCCCTTCACAAGGCCGACTTGGAATTAGGCTTGGCTGACTTCTGGGCCCAAGGTTTTTTCTGACCCTGAGGCCTTCTAAATCCCACCTGCTGAGGCCGTTGGAACTGCCTGGAAGATGCGGAGTTCGGTCCAGGAGCACTAGGAATTTTGAAGGAAGGGTGCTTATTCACCTTTTTAACTGGGAGCAGTGCACTTTTACCTCCAGAATTTTTTTGGATATATTTATCCAATTCCTCACCAAATAACCTTTCTCCTTGAAAGGGAAAGGCAGCAATCAATCTTTTGCATGGCATTTCTGTGGATCAAGTCAAACTTTCATTGACTGAAGAAATTGCTGCATCTACCAAAGGCATGCTCCATTTCTTTTTGAATTTTTCCTCCATAGGATACAATTGAGAGAACCCTTTAGAAGGCATGAACACCCGATCCGAGTGATCCCAATCTGCATACATCTCTTGCTCTAGCAGAGGGTGGACTGGAAACGCCTGGGAAGTTTGCTTAGGCTGTAACGATCCCAGAGCAGAGCATGAGGCTTCAGACACCTCAACAGGGGGTAACTAAAAGCCAGACCTTAAAAGCTCAATCAAGGCCTGCACCAACAGCTTCTCTGATTTAGAGGCTGAAAATGGAATCCGATTCCTCGGAAGAAAAATAGTCAGTCTGACCTTCATCAGGGTCACCCCTTGGTACCTCATCCGCATCCTCAACCCAATCGGGACCCATGTCAGGGGTACCTCCATGGTGACGGGTGTCTCCGTGCTCGGCTAGGTTCCCCCTAGGACCAGAGCCCGAAGAAGGGGATCTCTCCCTCTTCTTACCTTGAGACATAGCCGCAATTATACTGGCTATTTTGCTCTCGAGGCCACCTAAAGCTGCAGACATAGGCTGGATGAGATGCATTCAAGGTAGCCACAATGCCTGCACAACGAAGAGGCTCAGATAGGCCAGTTGCTCCAGGTCTTTCAGGGGAGGCAATATAGGCAGTAAACCCAGGCTCCTCTACCGCAGGTGGTGGTAGACTGGCTCCCTTAGATGCCATCCCCCTCTCCTCCTTTCTGGAAGACATTTGCAAAACCCAGAAAAAAGGACACTTTCCCCTTAAGAAGAGCTCTGTGAACAGACCAGCCGTCTAACACAGTCTCCCCCTGGCTTCCCTTACCTGAAGTCACCATGCCCAGACCCCTTCAGACTCACGTGCCCTCAGGACTCCAGCTCTGTGTCCCTTTGCAGCCCAGAAGTGTCGTTGACGCCCGACCAGCCCTTTTAAAGATGCTGGCTTCCACTTCCTTCTATCAAAGAGACACTTTTTACTTTTTTTTCCTCCTTTATTCAAAGCAGTAAGCCGAGTCCTGCAGAAGAGTGCCCTCTGGTGTCTGTAGCACAGGTACTGCAGGCAAAAGCCAGGAATTACTTTTTTGATCTTTTTTTTTTTTTTTTAAGAGAGGGGAAAGGACTTAACATTCCCTGCTGCAGGCTTCCTAATCTTATTAGCCAGCCTTCACCCATCACGGCGGGCCTGGTCGCTCAGGACCTGTAAGGACCGGGTCCCATTTAAACTGCGGGCCACTCCTTTGGACCTGTATAACACCCTTATGGAATCTTCCTTGGGCAGATAGACCAGGATTTTCCAACTAAGGGTCCAGTGACTTAACACATTACAGGCAAAACCTCGTCCGATCGAGGCTCGGGTACCATCCTTTTAGCTTTCTGCCGTTTGAATGGATCCAATAAAACATCCACTTTCTGGGATGTCAAGTTTTTGAAGACCTCTCACAGCCACGACCATCACCTTCAGACACTGGAAAAAAAAAAAAGAAGGTAATCCCGGAGTGGGAGGGGCTATATAGGGGGAACTTCCTGTCTATTGGTTGCCAGTGTCCATTCACCTGAAGGTAGCTTATAACCCAGCAGTAATGAATTAATACTCTGTGTCCGTGATGTACGATAAAGAAAAACCTGATTTTAACTTGTAAACACCGAATCTCAAAAAGAGGCTCGTCCTTAAGTGGTTAAAGGACACACGCACTAAGTGTTTTTGGTGCAGTTTTTGAGTCACATTTCAATGGGGAGGAGCAATTTTTTTGTGCTCTTTTTTTCTTAACTGACCAAACATGTTTCAAAAATGCGGCAAGTAGGAGTTTTTACATCACAACAGAAGCACACCGCCCCAGTGTGAGCACATACATAGAATTTAAAGGGAAGCAATATCTTTGAGCTTTTCAGGTACTTTTTTGATGCAAAAGTGCTTAAAAATCCCTCAGGATGAAAGCAGCCTAAAGTAGACCTTCAATGAGGAAAGGAAAGTCTGCTTCCCTGCCAGCCTCCCAACCCCTAACAAAATTAACATGCAAAATAAAAAAAAATAAAAAAAAACAAATAACAAAAGATAAAAAATACCTTGATCTTTACTTTTGGGAGGCATGGGCGACATCACTGTGCCTTACTACTGCCTCCTGAAGTAGTGGGGCATTCAAAATCCTGCGAGAATTCTTGCAGGATTTTGAGTAACCAGGGGGCGGTGTTGTCATCTGCAGCTTAGACAAGCTTATAAATTTGAACATATGTAGAAAAGCGAAGACTGCAGACAAACAGGTACAACCTATGTAGGAGGATTTGTTTCAGTAAGTAAGTAAGGGTTTACAACCACTTTAATGTCAGCTTGTACACCCTGGACCTCAGGATGGATGGCCTTAATAGGGACTCAGGGATCTAACATAGGTACTTGCAGGAACCACATGGTCTCTGCACATCATCACTCTTGACCAGGCTCACCTAAAAGTGGACCTGAACTCAAAAAGGTGAAGATTTGTTTTTTTATAGGCAACATCTAGCAATGTTCATTATGCCTAAGCTGTACTCTAATTTGCCTTTTTGTCCTAAAAAGTTTTAAAAATCGTAGTGCATCTCCTGGTGTTAAGGATGCCTATGCACTCAAGTCCCTACAACCTATTAGCTGTATATTGGCAGTGTGAGATCATATAAGGCATTCCTTCCTCTGACTCTTGACCCAGGTTAAGAGTGAGATTTGGTGGTGTCACTACTGTGTTGCACCCTACTCTTGCCGCTGCTTAATAATTCCTTCATCAGTCATGGGGGGGGGGGTAATTTCACC
>BLSH010221723.1:224331-259162 GCA_018402905.1 Glandirana rugosa | reverse complement strand
TTTTAGCTGTGTGCTTAGGGTCATTGTCTTGTTGGAAGGTAAACCTTCGGCCCAGTCTGAGGTCCTGAGCACTCTGGAGAAGGTTTTCGTCCAGGATATCCCTGTACTTGGCCACATTCATCTTTCCCTCGATTGCAACCAGTCGTCCTGTCCCTGCAGCTGAAAAACACCCCCACAGCATGATGCTCCCACCACCATGCTTCACTGTTGGGACTGCATTGGACAGGTGATGAGCAGTGCCTGGTTTTCTCCACACATACCGCTTAGAATTAAGGCTAAAAAGTTCTATCTTGGTCTCATCAGACCAGAGAATCTTATTTCTCACCATCTTGGAGTCCTTCAGGTGTTTTTTTAGCAAACTCCATGCGGGTGTTCATGTGTCTTGCACTGAGGAGAGGCTTCCGTCGGGCCACTATGCCATAAAGCCCCGACTGGTGGAGGGCTGCAGTGATGGTTGACTTTATACAACTTTCTCCCATCTCCCGACTGCATCTCTGGAGCTCAACCACAGTGATCTTTGGGTTCTTCTTTACCTCTCTCACCAAGGCTCTTCTCCCCCGATAGCTCAGTTTGGCCGGACGGCCAGCTCTAGGAAGGGTTCTGGTCATCCCAAACGTCTTCCATTTAAGGATTATGGAGGCCACTGTGCTCTTAGAAACCTTAAGTGCAGCAGAATTTTTTTAGTAACCTTGGCCAGATCTGTGCCTTGCCACAATTCTGTCTCTAAGCTCTTCAGGCAGTTCCTTTGACCTCATGATTCTCATTTGCTCTGACATGCACTGTGAGCTGTAAGGTCTTATATAGACAGGTGTGTGGCTTTCCTAATCAAGTCTAATCAGTATAATCAAACACAGCTGGACTCAAATGAAGGTGTAGAACCATCTCAAGGATGATCAGAAGAAATGGACATCACCTGAGTTAAATATATGAGTGTCACAGCAAAGGGTCTGAATACTTAGGACCATGTGATATTTCAGTTTTTCTTTTTTAATAAATCTGCAAAAATGTCAACAATTCTGTGTTTTGTCAATATGGGCTGCTGTGTGTACATTAATGAGGAAAATAAATGAACGTAAATGATTTTAGCAAATGGCTGCAATATAACAAAGAGTGAAACATTTAAGGGGGTCTGAATACTTTCCGTGCCCACTGTGTGTGTATGCGTGTATATATATATATATATATATATATATATATATATATATATATATATATATAATTTTTTTTTTTTTTTTGGAAATGCTTGCTTTGAAGCACAGAACAGAAAGCACTTTAAATAAATATGTATATAGGTCACTCAGAGTTGCAGAACATGTGAAGAGCATGGCCATAGTCCTTTAGGAAAATATATAAAAATAAAATGGAGATACTCCACAACACCACATAATGCTATGAGGTCCACTCAACGCAAAGGAAACAACTTGCAGCTCTGCTAAGCTGCATTACCAAATGAGGATCATCAGATTTGTTAAAGCAGAACTAAATGCATTTTACTACAAACTGAGGGAAGGCAGGCAATTATCACAGAACAGACATGTAGGGGGTTATTTACTAAAGCTGGAGAGTGCAAAATCTGGTGCAACTCTGCATAGAAACCAATCAGCTTCCAGGTTTTACTGACAAAGCTTCATTGGTCAAGCTGAAGTTAGAAACTTATTGGCTACCATGCACAGTTGAACCAGATTCTGAGTGCATTACTCTTAGTAAATCTACCCTGCAGTGTCTCTTCTGCAATATAATACACCTACCTAGCTGCCTGCTCGCAGTCGTCTGTAGTATGTAAGTTCAACTTACATTGCTGGCACGGTCCCTGTGTGCCAAGATGACCAACTAAACATGCACAGGAGTTACATCATCCTGTGCCACCAAATAGAGATGTCCAAATACGGGCACCTGGGAGAAGATGCCGTCACTGACAAGGGACCCCTCAACTTAGCTTCTAAGGATCATGTCACCTTTTCCTGTAACAGAGGCTGTACAGTGTCTGCTGTGATTGACATGTTCCATTAAAGGAAACCTGTCATAAGGGAAACTTGGGAGGCTGCCATTGTTAACCCTACTTCTGAAAATGCTACTGGTGTCATACTGACCCTCTTATTCAATATCGTAAAAGACTTACCTGAAACAAGTATGTAGAGAATCACTTCTGTAATTCTCTGTTTCTTCTGATTCTTTTTCTGGTTCTGAGAGTATTAAAGACCATGGGGCAGGATAACAGCCAGGGATCTAACATCTTTAGAAAGAGATGAACGATGGCAGCCTTCTCTGTTGACAGATTTCTTTAGTCAAGACCAACTTGCAGAATGGCTTGTGGCAACCATCTAAAGTGCCTTGATGCCCATTACTAAGCTCCGGGGCTGAGTGAAATGCATTGGGGGCATGGCTTGGTTGGAGTCCAGGCTGAGGTTGCCATTTCATTGCAGTAGGACGCCATGGATGTGCAACTTTTAGGGATCACCCTTCCTTTCTTGTGCCTTGATTTCAGGGCCTTGCAAAGGGCCAGCAGCTCACTTTCTCTGATATTTACCAGTTATCCCTGGATTGTTAGGGTGAGTGAACTTTGTTTGTATTATATGGATTTTGCAAACACAAAGGTATTTCAATTTTCTTTTTTGCATTACTTAGATTTCCTAAAGGGTTTCTATAAGTCAAGGCTCTTTCACAAGGGCAGACTCTGCTAGCGGCGCCATCTGCTCAGTAGAGGATTCACTGATGTCCACTGATCCCCGCTAAGCAGGCGGCTGACAGGTCCGTGTCCTTCCACTTATGCAGAGCGGACACAGACACAGGCCGCTTTTCTCTATGGGCAGTTGGATGTAAATGGACAACCTGTCCGTTTTCCCCTGACTGCCATCTGATCTGTTTTTAGCGGATAGGATCGGACCAGGTGTTGGCGGGTGCAAACGGACACATGTCTGTTTACATCAGCAGTTCCATAGAGAGCAATGGATGGTGCAATCAGGTCTGCCTAAAAAACTGACAGGCGGACCCGATTGGTCCACCTGTGTGAAAGAGCCCTTACTAGAGTCTCCAGTCCAATGCACTGGTTTCACATATTTATATTTTTCTTTTCTACAAAATTGATGTGTTCAGGCTTCATAATAAACATGTAGAAATGAAGTGATAGGATTACCTGTTGGACAAATACATTGTTTAGGTGGCTGGCTAATCGGCGCGCAAACTGCTCTCGGAGGTCAGTGAAGAGCTGCTGTTGCTGTTTTACAGCTTGTAGCATGGAGTGCCCTAAACAGGAACAAGAAGTCAGTAGGTCATAAAACGTGTCACCACGACAGCAAAAAACTGACTGCTACAGACCTGATTAAAATTAATATCAACAGATTACTATTTGCACTTAAAAGTCTAGTGTCCTGTGTATACTGGCAAAATTCTGAGGGTTTTCTCAGACCCCTTCTGCTCAGGAAAGCGTTTGAAAAAAGCAGCGAGATCATGAAAATGCAATATCTTTTTTATAGCGCATGGTTAAAAAAAAAAAAAAAAAAGAAGACATATTGACTACAGATGGTCAAAATCATGGCTAAGTAGTAATTTCAGGTGGAGGCCAGCAACAGCTCCTTCTCTTCACCCTGCACATGCACGCCCCATGCATTCCTATAGGGAGTGCCGTTCTTTACAGAAGGCTGGGGGTCACCATGAGGATGTCTCCCCATGGGAATGAACAGAAAAGGTGGTGCAGTTCAAGGCACAGCCACACAGTCATGTTGGGTACAGTCATTCTTTAAAGTGGAACTTCACTCTCTCAATAAACATTGACTATTTTTAATTCTTATACTGCAAACATTAGTAAATAGATAGGAAAGTATATCATATTTACTTTTTTTTTTTTTTTTTACATTTCTTCAGTTACTTACTCATTCCAGGCCTAGGCAAATGATGTCATACATACCAGAAGTCTTCAGAAGGGAAGGAGGGGTTTTCCTAGCTAAGCACACCCTCCTGCCTGCATGCCTAAGCCAAGGGCAGACGGATTCCAGGAAGTAAATGCTACATTAATCATCTGCCCTTATTCAAGATGGCCACGGCCAGAAATACTAGAGGGGTGTTTTCCAAAGTGATTTCTCAACAAAATAAAGCATGGAGACTGGATGGAGGGCTTTGCTTAAAATATTAAAAATGAATTAAATAGCATTTTTGGTTTGTGGTGCTCAGATGCCGTGTAGTTATGCTTTAATAGTCAAATTGTCCAAAGGTCAGATGAAGTGACCCTGACTGCTCTCAGCCTCACTGCAGCACCTGTCATGGCCATTAATCCCTCTCACTTCCAAAGAAATTCAGCTAGCAGACAAGTGGGGTGATTTACTAAAAGCAAAAGAGGCTGTTCACCTTGAAAGGGAATTTTTCCAAGAACTTAGTGAATGTGGTGAAAACTTATTTTGCAAAGCATACCCAATCATGTGCAAGGCAAAAAAAAAAAAAAACTGTATTTTTCCTTGCACATGATTGGACGATGGAAGTCAGCAGAGCTTCATCTCGTTCACTATGCTAAGGGCAAATTTCCTTGCACAGTGAAAATTCCCTGGCATAGTGCACAGCCTTTAATAAATCAGCCTTAATGCATCAACTACTAGCAGTGTTATTCACAGAAAAGTATATAAACCCACTAACACATATACCACATCCTTATCCTCTCAATGTTCCACCAAGGTCAGCTCCGTTCATTTCCAAGATCTATTACTACATTAATGGCACTATAGTCTTTGCATGCATTGTGTATTTAGGAAACCATAAGCACACAGTGTAAAATGCATTATTTTGCTAAAACTGTTTATTTTGCGGTTGTGGCTTGTGGTCAGGGCATGATCATATCAAAGAGCTGATTGCAAAGACAATGAAGTACCACACGCTCTCATATTGGAAATGTTGTATAAAGTGGATACCTGGTTGAAGAGATACATTCATACACTGTAGAAGTGCCTCCGCTGCATTAGTACAAGCCTCAATACCACGAGAGGAAGAAAGGTCAGCGTCCTGAAGGGCTTTAATGTGACCCTTTGATAGGTCCATGTGGTTCTGGAACACAATTCAATACAGCTGGTTAGCAATAAGCACTACAATGCTATTTATTGTTCAGATAACTTTAACTACACACTTTCAAAAATCACTTCTTCTACTTATACTGGAAGAGGTACAAGCTTTCGATCAAAGAATAAGAAACAGATGGATACCTAAATCTAGAACTACAAGCAGCATTGTAAATGCTAGTCTGAAAAACATTACATTCAGCAACATAAAAACATAAAAAGAAAGCATATTTCCATCAATTTTAACCAAGCATTTAGGCCAGATTCACACTGAAGCGTTCTGGTAATGCAGACAGGAACACGCAGAAACCATAGTAAACCACGCAATGCACTTGTGGTGCTATTATTTCCTAAACGCAGTCCTGCAATTTGTCAGAAGAACAACATGCTTGACGCTTTACAATATGAAATCAAGTCAGTTGACGATACAAACGCCACACCCTGTGTCAGCTGACTTGATTTTAAATTGTAAGTACCTGTCTCTATTTTTCTTTGTAATTCCTTTATTTAACAATAAGTTGCATTATACAAACCAAGACAAGATACAATTACGTAGGTATGCTGGTAGCAAACAATGTCAGCTCAACAAGACAGCGTGCACAAAACAAGTTCTAAGTTGGGCGGGTATAAACGTAACTGAGAAGGGGCAGTGGAAGACATCTCCAAGGCTCCCAACCTATATAAAAGAGCCCCAACTTAGTAATTCAACTTTGTGGGATATAGAGTGTAAAAATACCAGGGTCAGGAGAGATCCCCTGGTGGCCAGTATAACCCAATAAGGGAGGTAGGGTCTAAAAGACATAATCAGAACACAAACTGCAGGGAGAAGTTGCCGAGCTGAATGGGAAGATATTTTATTATTATTATACAGGATTTATATAGCGCCAACAGTTTGCGCAGCACTTTTACAACATGGGGGCATACAGTACAGTTACAATATTATTATATTATAATAGTAGTTGTTAGTATTTTGAATTTAATTAGCTGGGTGACCGGGAGCCAGTGGAGGGATTGACAGAGAGGAGTAGCAGACACAGAGCAATTGGTAAGGAGGATAAGTCTGACAACAGCATTCATGATGGATTGAAGGGGGGTTAGCCTATGTAGAGGTAAGCCAATGAGAAGGGAGTTGCAGTAGTCGAGACGAGAGACGACCAGGGAGTGGATTAAGAGCTTTGTTGTGTTTTGGGCTAGAAAGGGGCATATTTTGGAGATGTTGGGCTTAAAGGAGGGTGCAGAGTCCAGGACTACACCTAGGACCTTGGCATGCGGGGATGGGCTTATAATTGAGCCACTGATTTTGACAGAGAGATAAGGGGAAGGGGCATATGGTGGAGGAAAAATTATAAGTTCGGTTTTGGATAGATTGAGTTTGAGGAAGTGGTGTGGCATCCAGACTGATATATCTGTTAGTATTAAAGAGTGAACAACAGAAGAAGGGAGGGGAATGGGAATAAAAGGACGAGAAACGGAGAAAGGAAACACATACAGCAGAAAGAGACAAGGACACAAGCCCAAGTCAGGAGAAAGAAAAAAAAGATGAAAGTAAAAACAGGAAGAGCCATAGAGAGACATTAAGAACCAGAAAAGCGAATTCTCTCATCCAGGGCCTCGTAACAAGTCTCAGGAGAAATCCGACAGGTTTGCGAGACCTCCTGTAAATAGGCATCCGTGAAAACAAAATATTGCCATGGCCTCCAAGTGTCATGAAAGGACTCCTCCCGGTTATAGAGGGTAGCCATAAGGTCTTCCATGTCCCAGAGTTTATTGATTTTAGAGAACCAAAGAGACTTCAAGGGCGGGTGTACAGACCTCCAGCTCAAGGGAATGCACGACTTGCTTGCATTTATTAGCTGAATGGTAAGAGACCTTGTATTTTTTAATAGGCCATTGCATCAGGTGGAGCAAGCATGCCACAGGGTTATCCACCAGATCAACATTAGTCAAGTGTTTGATAGTACTAGCCACCTCTTGCCAAAATGGTCTAAGTTTTGGGCACTCCCAGAAGATCTGTAACATTACGCCTCAGCTGACATTGCCACGCCAATACGGATCAGGTACCTACAGGAAAATACGGTGTAGGGTTGTGGGCACCCTATACCACCTAGTCAGGATCTTATAACTGGTCTCTTGATGACTATTAAGGATTTCTGCGCAAAGTGGAGGGAGAACTGCATAGCAAGGTCTGATAACCACCGCAAAATACAGGAGGGGTAAAATCTGTTTCCGGCTGAATCAGGACAGCATAAATGGTAGAAAGGCTGAGCGAGTCGGTTCCCTCCTATGGCAAATACTCTCCAGCTCCGTGAGCTGACGAGAGATACCTGTCTCTATATTAAAAAAATGCATGCCCACCTTCTCCCATGTTCATTCCCAGAACCCATTCTATTTTGTGAATAAGTTCATAGAATACAAAGCATTGTGAGTGGAAGAATGGAGAGGAGGGGTGGACAAAGGACAGGATGGCTGCACTGTATAAAAGCCACACCTGTCGGAACATAGAGGGCCAGTTCACACCAAAGAAACACAGTCCGGATGCGTTTCCAGGTGCTTCTCTGCATGCAGTCCAGTGCATCCCCCCCCCCTCCTTTTTTTAACCTTAAGGGCCAGTTCAAGTGAGTTTTTTATGCTTTCCAGTGTGTTTTTGGTACGTTTCGGTGCATTTCTGGTACGTTCCAGTGCATTTTACTGCGGCCAAGTACAGTTCTGTACATAAAAAATGCAGCATGACCAATTTTTTTTTTTTCTCCCTTTCTGAAACACACTGGTGCGGACTGCAGTGGTGTGAACTATGCCATTGGCATTAATGTGATCAACTTTCCTTGCGTTTAGTTTTTGATGCATAAAAAAAAACACACACTGCACCACATCTGGTGTGAACTGGCCCAGAAGCAATTACATACAGTATATTCCTTTTATAAAAAGTTATTTAAATGCTTATTGAACACAATGCTCCTCAAATCAGCGATTACAAACTGGTATCTGCAGGAATTTCACTTTACAGGTCACAAATAATGGTACAGTATAGGCCCACTGCAATCTGTACAGCTGAAAGAAGCTCCTAAAACATCGTACTTACAACAAGAAACTCAATTTCGCCCAGCAGGGTCTCGCTGTTGGTTTTGCTGAGCTCAATGAGGTGATTACTCTCAGAAATCTGATCCATTTGCTCTTTCACACTTTGGAGCATCTCTTCATAACTGCTCAGCTTCCCTTCTATCTGGTCCACCTCTTTTAGGGCCTCATCCAGCAACTGCATAAGGATGTTAACCTGTTTCTCTGAAGCCATGATGGACTGGATATTTGCCTGAAAATGAAGAAAAACATATCCTTAGCAGACTGACACACGATTACAAGAGATAACAGTGTAATTACATATGATCATTGACATAATGGGGTTAATTTACTAAAGGCAAATTAGCTGTTTATTTTGCAAGGGAATGTTCCCCAGAGCCTAGTGAATGTGGTGAAATTGCACTTTGCAAAGAATTGCTAATCACATGATGGTCAACAAAGTCAACAAAGCTTCCCTTATACAGTGAACAGTCTATTTGTCTTTAGTAAATCACTGCCAATATGCCTTTTACAGCCAACTTGCATCCCTTTTTCTCTTCTTTTTGTAGCTGTGGATTTCAATGAAGTCAGGTTTCCAAGCTGTGTGTAACTTTTTGTTGTTCCCCAAAATATCTGTTCATATATTATCGTCAGTACTGTCTTGGACATGAAGGGCCAGTTCACACTGCACCAATCTCAGAGATCGGATGCGATTCGCACCGCACTGCAGTCACATGCGATCTCTGTGCGATGAGATTGTATGGCTGAATTTGCATTGCAATCGGATCAAACTTGCACAGGACCCTTTTTTCGCAGGGTCTGAATAGGACTGCATGGTGGTTCACACCATGCGATCCGATTCCTGTGCGAGTTTGCATTTCGCATTGCGATATGCAAACTGATTTGGGGGGAGTCATTAGCCTTGTACTGACACTCCCCACAGTTTGCATCCTGCAGTGTGAACTGCCGCTGGGAGACAAGCGATGCGAGAACCCCCATCGGTGCAGTGTGAACCAGCCCAAAAGCCAACTGCACGACATTGGTGCTATTGTAATTCATCTGAACTTAGGAAGTACTCACTGAACTAATCCCACCTGAGGTCTGCAGACCAAAGTTACAACCTTCATGATGCCTCTGTGCACCACAGGAGCTTTGAGAAACCCTACCCAAGTTTCATATTTGCAAAAAGTTAAAGTAATATTAAAATCTTGTTTTTTATTTTTTTTAAAATAACAAGCATGTTATACTTACCTCCTCTGTGTAGTGGTTTTGCACAAGCAGCCCGGTTCCTCCTTTTCTCGGGTCACACGCCAGCGCTCCTGGCCCCTCCCTTCTGCCGGGTACCCCCACAGCAGGCAGTTTGCTATGGGGGCACCAGAGCTGAGCCACTGCTGTGTGTGTCCATTAACACACGGAGCCGCGGCTCGGCCCCGCCCCCTCCATCTCCTGAATGGCTCACTGGCGGTGATTGACAGCACAGAAATGGGATTCAATGGCTTCCGCTGCTGCCAAAAGCCAATCATGAGTGCGAGTCCCCGGAGAGGCAAGGCTCTTGTGGACATCGCTGGATCGAGAGGGGGCTCAGGTAAGTAGTGGGGGAGGGGGGGGCTGCTGCACACAGAAGGTTTATTACCTTCATGCATAGAATACATGAAGGTAAAAACCTTGTGCCTTTACAATCACTTTAAATGTTGGCACAGCAGAAGCCCTTCCCGTCTCATCCCACAATGAAATGCAGGTGCCTCTCAAGTGACCACCACAACACCCGCATTGCATTGGGAAACCCAGACAACACTACAGTGAAGGCACAGTGAAGACTGTAACCGCAGCTTACAGGAACTGGTTAACTGCAGAGAACAAAAGATGAGCATCTAGGAAAAACCCACACAAACAAAAAGGAAAGTAAAAATTCATATTGATAATTTTATTGCAGAAATTAAAGCTCCTTCTATCAGGGAAAGTAGTAGTAAAGACTTTAGCCACTTTAAAGACCAAGCCAATTCGGACACTTGTATACATTTTAAATTCAGTATTTTTTGATAGAAAATGACTTAGAACCCCCAATATATATTTTTTTTAAGCAGAGCCCCTAAAGAATAAAATGGTGGGCGTTGCAATTTTTTATGTCACACGTTATTTGCACAGCGGTTTTTCAAATGCAATTCTTTTTCCAAAAAATACACTTTAATTAACCTTAATGCAGAAAAAAACAATATAATACCCAATTGTTTGGTAAAAGATGATGTTACATCAAGTAAATAGAAACCTAACATGTCACGCTTTAAAATTGCGCACGCTCGTTGAATGGTGGCAAACTACTGTACTTAAAAAAAAAAAAATTCCATAGGCGATGCTTTAAAAGCTTTTACAGGTTACCAGTTTAGAGTTACACAAGAGGTCTGGTGCTAGAATTATTGCTCTCACTATGATGTCTGTAATGATAATTCACATGTGTGGTGTGAACATTGTTTAGAGACGTGTGCGCAAACTACGTAAGCCTTTGCTTTTTAAAGTACTCTATTGTTTCTTTACTTTAACACTGTCCCTTCTTTTATTGTTATCAACAGGAATGTAAACATCCCTTGTGACAGCAATAGGCAGTGACAAGTACTGTTTACTGAGAGGTCTGGGGTCTATTAGATCTCTCCTCTGCCCTTGAAAGTTTTGGATCAAATTCGGATCAGTTCAATCTGAAGCTTTCCCTTGTCAATAATGGCCATAACTTCCAGTTTCTTATATCATATAGATGATTGGGGACGTTCCGGTCCCCCGATCAGCTCTATGGTAAGCTGGCATAAATTGCCTGCTTCATTCCAGGCTCGCTGATGGGACGGTAGAGCCTGGGGATGCACAGGAGGGTGGCAGGAGGACGATCCCCCCTGCTGCCTGTAAAAGCAATCCAGCTGCTAATTAGCCGCTAGGAAGGATTTTAGAGAAAATAGAATTGCCAGCCCTAAAAAACAATATTGGGATGAAGCCTGTAGCTGCAGGTATCATCCCGTTATAACCACTTAAAGTGCCAACGTAAATCTACGTAAGGTGGTCTGAAAGCGGTTAACTCTTGCTTACAGAATCATTTTACAATATAAAGGCCTTACCCCATCCAGGACCTGCAGCTCCCTGGAAAGTTTCTCAGCAAAGGCCTCAGCATTGGAAATGGCATATTCACAGCCCACCATCATGAACTCGATATCCTGTTTCTCCCTGGTGTTCAGCTCTTGGTATTCGGCAGCTGCTTCTTCCTCTCCCCCAGCCACACTCTGGTTCTCTCCACTAGGAACAGACTCTTCAAGATGATGAAGGTGAAGACAAAAATAATGAATATTAGAGCACGCCGTGAATATCCATGGCACACAAAATCAGTAAAAGTTACTGGGCAGGGACTCTGCAGTATGGGAACACACAGGTTTACAGATTTAGAGTGTAAGAATGGGAAATGGAAGGTTAGATAAACAAAAAATAATGGTTCATAATTTAATACCAAAACAGGGGACACATTGGTGCAAAATAATAGGATGGATGTGAATATGTGTTTAGACTGATCATTCTAGCCTTGGCAACCAAAAAAACGAACATGGCTTAAAGTGGTATTAAACCCAAAACCAAACGTTTATAATATTGCATACTACCAATTCTTGTGATGGCTGCATTACTTTTCTTTTAAGGTATTTTTTCTTTAATATTTCTTTTTGTTTGCTCCAAAAACATTTTTATTGAAAATAGTTGTTGTACAAAGAGTAGGCATATGGTCGCCTAACAACACAGATCCAAAATATCAAGTTCCAAAATACAAATTCAGAGATATACAATTGAATGTCCCAGTACAGAGAGCAGAGAAACATCCTGAGGTCTAATTTACACTTCTGCTGGTAAATGGACGTTTAAGGGCAGTTGGGCGTTTTGTTTCAGCTGCCCCTGAACTCTCCTCTATGTTATTTTATCAGTACATGCACACAGCGTAGTTTACAGTTGTTTCTAGGCAGTTGAGTTTAGAGGCATTTCTTGGAAAGACGTTTTTTCCATTTAAAAAAAAAAAACGCTTTTAGACGTGAACGCGGCATGTAAAACGCATGCAAACAAAATAGGAAAGGATACGGGGAAGTAGGCCCTGGAAGGTATATTCACACCATAATTAAATGCCTAGCTGGCCACCCATCAGCTGAGGGTCCCACGAGTGGAGGTCCAGTGACAAGAAAGTAGGGGGGGGATGTGAGGGTGTGAAGGAAGACATGGTAGAGAGGGGGCCCGCCTTTATCCCTGCCGGAGCCCAGCATGCAACCGTATAAGTGGCAAGGATCAACAAGTGGAGAAGGCAGGAGATGGGGACCATATGTGCCCTGCTAGGACCCCACCCCCCAGCACGGGGCCACAGTGTGAACAAATTTCTTTTATTCATGCAAAACCTTTATCCCACAAGACAAAAAAAAATACTGGTGCAATAACCGCTTATGTAACTGCAGTGTGAGCTGGAATTTGGCTTCAATGTGTTAGCGTATCTAAATCTGCTGGTTCATCTAACACTCACCCAAGATTAACAATGCTGCTGTTGGCTGTGCCCCCGTGCTCCTTCATCCAGAGTGGGGGCACTCTCATACAGAAGGCGTGTTACTGGCCAGATCACCAAATGAAAACAGGGAAAAAAAACCTCAACACAGCCACCACATCTACTGATTGCTAAGCTGCAAAATAGTAAATTCTTGGTTTTGGATTTAATACCACTTTAAAAGTAGCCACCAGCATCATTCTACAATAATGGGCAAAGATCAATAGTTTTTCAGGCAATTATTTTGCTGCTATTTTTCCACAACTGGAAACAATCTGAAAAGATTGGAAACTAAAAATGCAACTGAAAAATATTTTCCATAGTCCTAAAATGAATAGTTTACATTATGTAGTGCACTCTGAGTCAGAATCCATTCTACATAGACATTAGCACAGCCATTAGCGGAGACTTCTCTGCTATGTATGTACAGAAAGCAGTATTTCCATCCTGAATCACATGCTTTGTGAACAATGGTTTACGACAGGAGATACAAACTTGCAACAAAGATGAACAGTCACCGAATAAGGGAAAGAGAAGTAAATGAGGACACCCACCTTCTGCAACTTTAGGAAGCTCTGAAGTGTAATAGGTTTGGGGAAAAAGAGCAGAGGACAGTAAGCAAAAGAGTATTAAAGCCAGACAGACAAAGGCAGAATGCATACAGCTGCGGCATATACAGCCAAACATAAGCAGTACAGAACCCAACAGACAAATATCAATTAGACAGGCTTCAGAAAAAAACTGTTGTCAAAAACAGGCCATGCAAAGACTTAACTATTGTAGTGCAAAGGACAGGCTTCGCGAAGATGTCATAAACCATGAATCAGTAGTTGTATCCCTTGACTAATCTGTCCCATTCAATACTGTAAAAAACCTGGTTGATCCTGCATATTCCTGTGTCCCTCTATGTAAACTGACCACGGAAATCATGGCAGCTGATCCATGATACCGTGGTCAGTTTACGTGCCTCCATCATCCCACTGCTCTTCGCTCTGCCCCCTTTCCCCCTCCCTCCCTGCCTGTCAGCTCCTGTGTGTGAGCGATCTCTTCCCCGCCCCTGCCCTCCTGCCGCTATTATTAGCTGGCAGAAAAGTCAAAGAAGGATTGCTGGCAGTTCCTCTGTTCTACCAAGCTATACTACATAGTGTAGATGTTTTTATAAAATATGTCTCTAAATATCTTATTTTAGATTGTTTCTGTTCGGTCACATGACCTCCAGCCGCTCTCTTCCCACGATCTAAGGGCTACAGTGGGAGGGGCTGAGTGGACAGCACATCAGTCACGTGACCTTCCTGGCTCACTTTAGAGGGGGATTCTCAGCCCCTCTCGATGTAGCCCTTAGATCGGGGGAGGAGAGCGGCTGGGGGTCACATGACCAAACAAACGATCTGAAATCAGGTATTTACAGGCATAAATTTTATACAAACATTTACACTGTGTAGAATGGCTTGATAAAACAGAGGGGCTGGCAGTATTCTCTCTTTGACTTTACAAGCACTTTAACCGCTTGCTGACCGTGTCGCGTACATTTACTGCGGCAGGTTGGCAGCGTGCCTGCTGCATGCTCCATGAGTGTGCCCGTGGGCCGGGCGGAGTCGATCTCCGCTGGCAACCCACGATCAACTTCTAGAGAGGGAGAACGAGGAACTGCCGATGTAAACAAAGCGGTTCCCTGTTCTGTCAGGCGGCATGTCAGTGATCTACTGATCCCTGTCATCGGGATCAGTTAGATCTGCATGCCGCTGCCAGCCCAGCCCACATATTTAGAACACGCTGAGGGAACACAGTTAACCCTTAGATTGCCCCCTGCAGGTTAACCCCTTCCCTGCCAGTGACATTTATACAGTAATCAGTGGCTATTTTTAGATTTGGTCACTGTATAAATGGTCCCAAAAAAGTGTTAAAAGTGTGTGACATGTCCGCCGCAATATCGCAGTCCTGCTAAAAATCGCAGATCGCCGCCATTACTAGTAATAAATAAATAAAAAAAACACCATAAATCAATTCTCACGATAACTTTTGTGCAAACCAATCAATATACGCCTATTGCGATTTTTATTTTTTTTACCACAAATATGTAGAAGAATATATATCGGCCTAAACTGAAAAATAAATTTGTTTTTTTTTAATTTTTTTGGATATGTATTATACCAAAAAGTAAAAAAAAAATATTGTTGTTTTTTTTAAAATGGTCGCTCTTTTTTTGTTTATAGAGCAAAAAATAAAAAATGCAGAGGTGATTAAATACCACCAAAAGAAAGCTCTATTTGTGGGAAAAAGCGACGCAGTGCCGTATTGCAAAAAGTGCTTTGTTCAGGAAGGGGGTAAATCCTTCCGGGGCTGAAGTGGTTAAAGGCCAAGTTCACCTTTTACAGAAACTGTACCATGCAGAAAAGGGGCTCCAGTAGTTTTAAAATGTACAGTATGGTTTGTTTAAATATAGCTAGATGCAGATGCCATATCTATAAGCCATTGCCATGCAGCCTGTCTGAAATACCCCATAGCTTGCATCCCTACAGTCTAGGTCAATTGCAGGACACAGCAGCCAGTGGTGCTTTCCCCAGCATTGTGCTTCCTGTTTCCAAAGCCACGCATGCATAGTACATATTCCCTTTACACCTAATCCCAGGAACGCTGAGCTCAGCCACTGCTTGGATAAGTGGAGAGAAAGCGAGCATTTTGTGGCTTTTGAAACAGGATGCACACTCGCACCTATGAAGCTAGGAGTGAGCCCAACGGCTGCTGTGTCCTACAATTAGCGCAGGGTGTAAGCGATGGAGTATTTCGGCCAGGCTGCATGAGGGACAGAAATGGCCTGGAGTTCTACCTCTAACTATATTTTGTTTAATGTTTTGCAGTCACAATAAAACAAACCGATAAAAGGGAAAACATGTCAGTAAAATACAAACGGGTCAGAGGAGCCTGATCATATCAGTGCCCACATATGTGGGTAATGCAAAGTAAGAATACAAGTATCAAGAATAATCAGGCCATATACATATGAAGTAGGAAAGTGGCCATCAATTCCAAAATACAGTTAAAACCAAACAAGATACAAAAACATGGATCTTAAAAGTATGAGGGAGAGCAAAACTTTTAGCTGTGTATTAAAGTGGATGTAAACCCGATTCAGGAAATTTGAGCTGGGTGTTTTATTCTCTCTCGTCAAAGCACTGTGTCCCTTAGCTGTCTCTTGTTCTGTTCCTATGTTACCAGCCTGACAAGTATTCCGTCACATATGATAAAAGCAGACAGAGTTTGGTGTTGGGGAGGTTGTTATAAATAGATTAGCAAAGTGCTCAACTATACAAAGAAGAGAGCTGAGAGTCTCTACCTATGAGGAGTGGGGGTGTATGCCTTTCCTCCAATTAGCAGTCTTGGCTGTGTGCCCAGGCTTCACTGCAGTGCTGACCAGGAAGAGAAAAACTCCTAACACCAAGAGCACTTGCTAAAGGATATATACATGTAAAACTTATATAGGGAGATTTATTTCATCCCTGTGTATCATCTGAGGCTGATCACCTCACTGGGTATATGTGAGGGTTTACAGTTGTGTTAAAGGTGTGATGTTAACACAGATAATCCTATAAAAGAGCACCTCTGAAACAAAGTATTGTAACAATTCATCAGAAAGAGAATATCCAGGAGCAACAAATAAAGAATGCAGCAGAAATAAGATATATATATATATATATATATGATAATAAAAATAATGGAAGGGGAAGAAAGGCCACTAGAGACAAAAGGAGGTGACATAGGCTGATGAGAGGATCCTGGGACAACCCAACAGGTTAAAGCGTGACGGAGGTAAACGTATCAAAGTTGGATGAATACCGGAAGAGGTTCCAGCTCTAACTATGTTTTAGCAAACCACTGCATCCAGAGCATTTCAAACTGGGACCCCTTGTCTGCACGAGAAAGGTTATGTAAAAGGTGAACTTAGCCTATAAGTTAGTGAGGCTCAACTTTATTCATATACCAAGGCTGCTGAATTCAGCAAATTACTATGCAAAATTGGTTTAATTCCTGAACTGAAAACAAGCTACTACCCGACTGCAAGGAAAGAAGGTAACAGTGTCATTTTTAACTGAAATGTTCTCAGTTTATTATTTTCAAAATAATATTTCCTTTGATTTAGCTGTGGGTTGTTTTGCGCCATTGATGATGAAATATGATCTCCTATGGACCTACCTTCCAAAAGCTGCGGGCTGACGTTGGCAAGGTCAATTTTTTTTCTCAGGTACCTTTGGTTCAGTTTCAAGATGCAGGAAATGAACGCATTTTTTTCAGCTGGGCTGCTGGCAACCCACTTGTAGACTTTATCAAAATGCAGATCAAAGTCAGGGTTTTCCTAGAAAGAAAGCAAATTCACATTGCCTCGGTATAACAGAGGAACTCATCTAGAAGTCACCAATATACAAGAACCAGGGGGTCTATTAATAAATGTTTTCACCCAGGATTAACACAGTTTTCACCCAAGACTCACACATTTTTCTATTTCACTTCAATTTGAAAACTGTGTGAATCCTGGATGAAGTCGGTGTGTATTTTTTTGTAAAAACCATATAAGATAGACCCAAGTCCAGTGTCTGGATTTGCCACAAAGCCAAAAATAACTTTCAAATCCACACAGAGACTTTTATCAGAGTTTTATCAGCATGTTAACATAAAAAAAAAAAAAAAACAAACAAAGAAGCATGAAGTATGAAAGAAAACCTTTAGGCTCCTTTCGCACTGGGGCCGCCCGAGCGTTAGCGGTTAAAACCCCTCTAATTTGCGGCTCTTTACAGCGGCGCTATGGCGCCGCTATTCGGGCAGTGGCGTTGTGCTTTTAAACCCCCCACCAGGGGTTAAACCGGGGTTAAAAGTGCCAGTTTGCGGCGCTCCCAAAGCGCACCAATTGTTTTCAAAGGGTAGGGGCAGTATAGGAGCGGTGAATACACGGCTCCCACACCGCTGTAAAGATGCGGCTTGCAGGACTTTTTTTTACCGTCCCGCAAGCGCACCGTCCCAGTGTGAAAGCACTCAGGCTTTCACACTGGGGTGTCTTGGGGGGAGTTTTTCAGGCGCTTTTTAGTCTATATTTTAAGAGCAAAAGCGCCTGAAAAACGCATTGGCGTGAAAGGGGTCTTAAAGTAGTGGTGCAATAAAATGAACATTTTGGTACCAAAACCTAAAATTCAGGATGCACTTGGCCGAAACCGAAATCAACATTTTTAAAAATGTTTATATATATAAAAAACTGTATTATATTTGACTTTTTAATTAATATCATGAATTTAAATTAATATGAATTTATTGTCGGCCATTATCGGCATCTTTTGCAGCGGTGTTAAAATTCCTGCTTACCACACTTTCAACGCATCAAAAATGCACCAGTGTTGCGTTTTTGACGCATTTTTTGAGACATATGAAAAACACACCATAAGCAAGGTAAAAACTTACAGGCGTTTTCGGCAGCCAATTTCGGCACTTTTTTATTCTTTCGGCACTGAGCTGAAAACCCTATTTTTGGGTGATAATTTTCGGCAGCCGAAATCTCTGTGCATCATTACTTTAAAGTGACTCTGTTGCTTAACCGCAAAGTATTAACGCTGAAGTTTGGTTAATGTTTTTTCTGGGATATAGGTTCAGTAACATTACCACTATTACTGAAGTGTATCCCACGTCCTGCTCATTAATCTTTAGTGTAGAAATGTTCCTGCAGTGAAGACAGGTCTTCTAAACATTGCTGAACTTCCATGGCCGAGAGCGCTAACATTGCAGCACATTAAGAAAGTTCTGACAGTCACCTTTGTATTTCTGTCCTCCCCTCCATTCACAGAAGTAGTTGTATTGTTTTCACAGAATGCAACATAATGAGAATGAGAGAGATGCAGATGAATGGCAGGATCTCCCTCATTCAGAGAACATGTTGCATTCTGTGAAAACAATACAATGACTTTTCTCCTTGGAGAAGACAGAAAGGGGTGGACAGCAGCTGGGACTTCTTCAATGTACTACAAGGTTAGCATACATTTACAGCATCAATCTGTGCCATGATGATGTGACTCCCATGCACATATGGAGTCATGGCGGCCCAGCCAGCCTAGCTGTCGAAGGGTCAAAACCCGGAAAGAGAAGATGGTAGTGCCTGTTCAGCAATGTGAAGAGGACCTGTCATCATTACAGGAAACATTTCTACACTAAAACGCAATCAACAGGATGTGGGATACACTTCATTAGAGGTAAGTAATGTTACCGAACCTAAAACCCAGAAAAAAATTAACCAAACTTCGGCTTTAACGCTCAACTTTCTAACTAACCAATGGTATTTTAAAAAAGGATTATCCAAATGTCCAATTTACTTACCTAAAATGGCTTCTCTCTTCTTTTGTTTATCTCTGGGGGTCGATCTTTGGGTGTCCACATCACTGCCCGTTTGATGTGGGCACCTCCTATTGGTATCTTGCCGTCCAAGAAGTGAACAATCAGGGAGAAATTTGCCGTCTCCAGGGCAAGAAATTAGCTTGGCTCATTAAGGAAACTGACTTTAATTGATTACACTGAAGGTTGGCATAGGAGGAAGTGTTTGGAATCAAGACTGAAGGGTAAGGTAATAGATGCACAAAACAATATCTGAATTTCATTTTTGCCTGGAGTTGAACTTTAAAGTGATTGTAATGGCTCATTTCTTTTTTTAACCACTTAAAGACCGGAAGGATTTACCCCCTTTCCAGTCGTGCGTCACTGTACCCAAACAAAATTTGACCTCCTTTTTTCCCCCACAAATAGAGCTTTCTTTTGGTGGTATTTGATCACCCCTGATGTTTTTATTTCTTGCGCTATAAACAAAAAAATAGTGACAATTTTGAAAAAAAAAACAAACAATATCTTTTACTTTTTGCTATAATAAATATCCCAATATATATATATATATATATATATATATATATATATATATATATATATATATATATATATATATATAAAAAACAAAGGTCTTCCTCAGTTTAGGCCGATATGTATTCTACATATTTTTGCTTAACCAGTTCCCGACCGCGTGCCGTGTTCTCACGGCGGCAGTCGGGATGCTGAGCGCGAATCGGCGTAAAAATACGGCAATCTGCGAACAGCCGCTAGGGGGCTCGCGCCCGCCGTACTTCTGAGGAGTGTGCCCGCGGCTCTGGCGGACCCGATGTCCGCCGGCGAGCCGCGATGAGCGGCCACAGGGAAAGAACGGGGAACCGCCGATGTAAACACGGCGGTTCCCCGCTCTGTTAGTGCAGGCATGGGAGATATACTGATCCCTGTCAGTTAGATCTCTCATGCCCATGTTAGGCCAGCCCCCCCACAGTAAGAACACACCCAGGGAACACAGTTATCCCCTAGCTCTCTCCCCCAGGTTAACCCCTTCACTGCCAATGACATTTATACAGTAATCAGTGGACATTTAAATTTCTGATCGCTGAATAAATGTCATTGGTCCCAAAAAAAGTGTCAAAAATGTCTGACATGTCCGCCGCAATGTCGCAGTACCGCTAATAATCTGAGATCGCCGCCATTACTAGTAAAAAATTAAAAAAAGTAAAACCCCCAGAAATTAATTCTCATCATCCGTAAATGCGGCCACTTTTGCACAAACCAAGCAATAAACGCCGAATGCGATTTTTTTTTATCACAAATATGAGGAAGAATATAAATCAGCCAAAACCGGTGAAAAAAAATGTTTTTTTAGATTTTTTTTTGGATTTGAATTTTAGCAAAAAGTAAGAAATTTGGGGTTTTTTTTGCAAAATTATCGCTCTTCTTTTGTATATAGCAGCGATCAGAAATGACGCAGAGGCGATTAAATACCACCAAAAGAAAGCTCTATTTGTGGGAAAAAAAGGACGCAAATTTTGTTTGGGTACAACATCGCAATTGTCAGTTAAAGCGACGCAGCACCGAATCGCAAAAAGTGCTTTGGTCCTAAAGCTGGAAAACCTTCCGGTTGGTAAGTGGTTAAAGAAAAAAAAAAAAAAAAAAATCGCAATAAGCGTATATTGATTGGTTTACGCAAAAGTTATAAAGTCTAAAAAATAGGGGATATAGTTATGGCATTTTTATTATTATTATTTTTTTTACAAGTAATAGCGGCGATCTGCGATTATTAGCAGGACTGCGACATTGCGGCGGACAGATTGGACACTTTTTTGGGACCAGTGACATTTATACAGCGATCAGTGCTATAAAAATGCACTGATTACTGTATAAATGTCACTGGCAGGGAAGGGGTTAACACTAGTGGTGATCAAAGGGTTAAGTGTGTTCCCTGGGAGGTGTTACGAACTGTCTGGGGGCCGTGCTGACTGGGAGGAGGAGAGAGATTGTTGTTCCTAATCACTAGGAATAGACAATCATTCTGAGCTCCCCTGTCAGAACGGGGATCCGCCGTGTTTACATTGGCATATCCCCGTTCTGGCTCTGTGTGGAGCGATCGCGGGTGGCCGGCAGGCATGTCGGTATATATTACAGCGACGTACAATGACGGCGATGCGCATAATAGAGCCTACCTAGTAAAACTGCGACAGCTGGTCTTTAAGCGGTTGAATAACAAACATGTTATACTTACCTCCTCTGTGCAGTTGGATTTGCACAGAGCAGCCCGGATCCACCTCTTCTCGGGTCCCTCTTCCGCTCTCCTGGCTCCTCCATCTGGTGAGTGCCCCCTCAGCCAGCAGCTTGCTAAAGGGGGCACCCAAGCTGAGTCAGAGCTCCTTGTGTCCGTTCAGACATGGAGCCTGACCCGCCCCACCCCCTTTCTCTCGATTGGCTGACTGATTTTGATTGACAGCTGTGGGAGCCAATGGCGCCTCTGCTGTGTCTCAGCCAATCAGGAGGAGTGTCTGGGACAGCTAAGACACTTGTGCAGAGAGGTGGGGCTCAAGTTAATTAATTAGGGGGTGCTGGGGAGGCTGCTACACACAAAAGTTTAATTTAATGCATGGAATGCATTAAGATAAAAAACGCCTTTACAACTCCTTTACATAAAATATAGTTTACTGTAGAGGGTACTTAACTCTCTACAGGAAATTGTCCCTGAACTCTCTTCATACATCAATACTTCCAGGAGTGTCGATCTTCTGATCTCTCGATGTGCTTGGTGCTTCCAAACACTGACCCCTATGTCACTATAAGACATAGTAGTGATTTACGAGTGGGCAGGAAGAACCACTAAGCAAAGCAGGGAAAACTGGAGATTAACAAAAGTGTCTACAGAGACTTCACAGGATGATTTCTCTTTATTCCAGCCGTGTTCATCAGTTCCGGCACCGGCAGAGATGAGTATCTACTTTCTCTTTAAAGGGGGCAGTTTTATTTACACTTTGAGCTTAACAACAGAGTGGTTATAAAGCCCTGCAGATGAGCAGCAATATCTACTGGTTGAAAACATGGCTTACCTTGAGGTCATCTTTTGCATCCACCATTGTCAGGTCTTGCAGCAGCCATGTAGTCTGGGTCTTATAGAAATCCCCTTTGTCAGATTTCTTCACTTTCACCACTCGAACATGAACTGGACGCTCCGTTGTTACTTTAGAAAGGAGAGAATTTTATAAAATTTTTGTATATGATGTAAAAATCACAATGGTTAAAAAAAAAAAAAAAAAAAAATCTGCTATCAAGAACAATAAAAGCAGGATGTATGTTTGCGTGCGTTATGCCATGTGACAATGTATTGTGCAATAACACTCACCAGAATTGTTGGACCCACTTACCGTATGGCAATATGGGTCCGAAAGGCTTGAAGGTCTCTTTGGGGGACCTCTCCCACTGACGTGGCCTCCAGATATAGGCTCCGCCAATAGGAATAATACCAGGTATATAAAGAAAGAAAAAACTCTTCATTAGGATGATACCTTTTACCACTGTTATTTATTTCTTATGGGTAAACATGAAAAGATATAAAATACTGGTATAAAAAAAACTGTTAAAAACAACCCCAAGTACACGTCCCTACAGAGTCTTATGTATGTCCCTGATTGTAGCTGGTGGAAACTGTTTTTTATACCAGTATTTTATAGCCTTCATGTTTACCCATAAGAAATAAATAACAGTGGTAAACGGTATCATCCTATGAAGAGTTTTTTCTTCCTTTATATACCTGGTATTATTCCTATTGGCAAAGCCTATATCTGGTGACCATCAGCTTCAAAGGAGCCAGCGGAGGCCACGTCATTGGGAGAGGTCCCCCCAAAGAGACCTACAAGCCTTTCTGACCCATATTACTGTACGGTAAGTGGGTTCAACAATTCTGGTGAGTGAGATATACCCACGGATAAGATTCACAGAAGTCACCTATCAAATCCAAAGACATGCTGGTAGGTAAATTAGATTCTGTCTAAATTGGCCTAGTATGTGTATGAATGGGAGTTAGGGACCTTAGATTGTAAGCTCCTTGAGGGTAGGGACTGATGTGAACGTTAATATATATGTGAAGCGCTGTGTAAATTGACAGCGCTATATAAGTGCCTGAAAAAAATAAAAATAAATAAAATAAATGAGCACAGAAGAACAAAGCACATTATTAATCATAAGAGACTTTAAGTTTGCACCATGTTCACTTTTTTGCACATCCAACAGTTTGTATGTCAATTGTATAGCCTCTCAGCACTAGAAGCGCTTTATATTTATTATTCTATATTATTTGCATAGTTTCCCAGCACTAGTAGCACTTTGTATATCAATTATATATTTTTTCGGCACATATAAGTTTGAGGCCATCGCTGTTTTTTTTTTCACTATTAATTCAATAATCCTGACAGGGATACACTTAAGCAGCAGCGACCAACACAAATATTGTTATTATTTTTTGGCCCAAGCACACATTATTACGTATGTTGCAATAAGTTAGACAACACAAAATGAATGGGCTGCGAATGCAGCATCGCACCACAAGTTAGTGTGTTGCACTGAACATCCATCAGCAGGGTTTTAGAATGCCATTCAGAATAACTGGCACCACATTGCACCAATGCATGTGACAGGGCATTGCTGCAAGTTACTGCAACACAATAGCATGAATGACTGCTCAAAGTCACACCTACTGCAAGCTCTTTAGCCAGTAAAAAGGACCTACTCACATTGTTCTGCCTTGTTAACATGCGCTGGCAAGTATAACAGCTCATTCATTTGTGCTGTGGTGCAATGCAGAGTAGGTGTGTAGGGGTGCCATTGAAAATGAATGACATTGGACTGGAGAGGTGTGAATTGGCCCTAATGAGGCAGAAGTACTAATGAGACAGTACACCATGAGGTTGATTTACTAAAAGCAAATATACTGTGTGTGCACTACAAGTGCATTTGCTCTAGATCTGAGGGCAAGTTCTAAAATGAGAGCAAGCTCTGCTGATTTTTATCATCCAATCATGTACAAGCAAAAATGCAGTTTTTTGGTTCTCCTTGCATGTAATTGGGTATTCTTTGCAAAGTAAAGCTTTACCTAATTTACTAAGCTCTGGAGCAACTGCACTTACAGTGCACAGTGTATTTGCCTTGAGTAAATCAATCCCCATGATTTAAGGTTCTTGCGGCTTTTGAAATCAATAATGTGAAATTCTAACTTTAGGCATAGGTAATAACCAGGTACGCTGGCTATCTGGACCCTAGGATTGACCAGCAACATCGGCTGTGTGCAGGACAGAGAAAAGCAAAAAAAAAAAAAAAAGAAAACGCTGGATGACCTGCAACTTAAAGTGTTAAATACTCAATACATTTGATACAGCTAACCTTACATTACTAAGTGCTTTAATTGCTCAGAAAAAAACCCCATAAGGTAATTGGAGGTTATGTAAGCAGTTCCTGCATTAGCAGCCATTAGTTACTGTGTAAGCTAACTGTCCGTCTATTGTCTGCACCTGTTATCCAAGTCCCTCGTGTACCTGTTATATATAATGATGGTAAAAAACACACTATCACAAATGATGGATTATAAAACCCTATGCTATGTGCTGTTAGTGTATGTCATCAGTCAGGTTTGTATCCCTCTCCAACTACTGCATGGTGGGAAAGACCAACGGTCTTCATTCATATCCCTTTAAAGCAGGGTTTTCCAACCTTTTCACCTTCCTGGGCCACATGGGAAGAAGAGGAATTGTCATGGGCCAAACATAAAATACACAAACAATAAGGATAGCTGATGAGCAGTTCCTCCTGCGGCTCTCTGCGGGTAGGTGCAGCTGCTGGGCCCGTTCACTATAAATGGCAGGCCGTCGTTGGCCGCACCTGTTTGCAGTTCTAATTTTGAATGGTCTGCCAATGCACAACAATTCACCTAAAACTGGATAAGCACCATTTTTAAACACATGCCATCTGTGCAGTATGGTGTGTTGAAACACACACACACACACACACACACACACACACACACACACACACACACACACACACACACACACACACACACACACACACACACACGTGTGCTAACAAGCTGCGATCATTTTGAATGGCACTGCAAAGCACCAAAGTTGGTATGTTACCAGCGCCATGGTGTTTTAGCGTGCTTTACTGTAATACAAACATATAAAGAGGTGTGCTCTAGCTGTGCTTAAGGCTATTTTTGCATTGAGTAGAGTCAGGATCGTTTTGCTAGAAATTAATCCAACAAATAGACTTTGATGGTTTTTCATCAAACATTTTTAAAATTCATGTAGATCAATGGCCTGCCACAGCTCAGACATGGTATGACCTCAGGTTAGTGAAAACGCAAAGCCAAACCCATGTGGCTCAGTACATTCTTATGGCCCTGGCCTATGGGAGGCAATTTGTGTGAAAATTCATGCCATGGCCCTTTAAACACCCATGTGAAGGAGCTGACAGTTGCCCTCTTGTATTGACTTACCTGTGGCACATAAAAAGCAGTTTTTCTTCTTTTTTCCAGCTTTGCATACGTTCACAATACTGAGGAGGCGCTCATCATTTGGAGTGAATATGTCCCTCTGCAGGGCATGCTTGATGGCAGTCATCTTGTCAAAAGTTCTCTCACATCTATTTCAAGCTGTAGAACAAGGCAGAGATGTCAATATGTCACCGGCAATTTGTTCAGCCTTTGAATGAAAAGCCTGAAATATTCGGAAAGCACTGACACATCAATGATAGAAACTTCCAGGAACAAAAATTGAATTCATTATTCCTAATTTTATATATATATACACACATACACACACACATACACACAGTAAAACCTTGGATTGCAAGCATAATTTGTTCCGGAAACACGCTTGTAATCCAAAACACTCGTATATCAAAGCAGATTTCTCCAAATAATGGAAACTCAGATGATTCGTTCCACAACCATTTATTCAAAAGTCCTTCAGTTTATAGTCCATATAAAAAGATTATAGCAATGTGATAGGTTGTGTAACCATAAAATGTCCATCCACAGTTGGCAGCCTCCACACGGAGATTCAAAGCAAAATCCAGCAGGAGCTACAGAGTATAAAAGAGGCGCCTCTAAGTGAAGCAACATGGTTACATTTATTGAAGATACAACATTTAGCAACTTACATAGCTGATGATTAAAAGAGGTACATCCAAGTATGCAGGCATCCGGGGTAAAGCTGTCCACATAGACCGTCCTTCGCACCGCCGGCTCACACTGCTGTCAGTCTGCAATCGTGACCGGGAAGACTACCCTGCAGTAGAGCGATCTGAAGGCGAGGCTTGAAGCGCTCGTGGGGGGCAGTGTGGAAGGGATGACATCAATGGTGGTGTGGAGGGTGGTCTATGTGGACAGTTTTACCCGGATGCCTGCATACTTAGATGTGTCTGTTTTAATCATCAACCATGTGAGTTGCTAAATGTTGTAGCTTCATTTCATGTAACCATATTGCTACACTTAGAGGCGCCACTCTTGTCTTTTATACTCAGTTGTGACGTGACGCTATTTGTATATCAAGACATCGCTTGTATAACAAGTCAAAATGTATTTTTAAAAAATGCAAAAGGCTCTCAAAACCAAGGTTTTACTGTATATATACACAGTTATGCTCATAAGTTTACATACCCTGGCAGAATTTATGATTTCTTGGCCATTTTTCAGAGAATATGAATGAGAACACATACCAATAAAATCTTTAAAAATAAATAAAAGCATCTCTTTCACTCATGGTTAGTGTTTGGCTGAAGCCATTTATTATCAATCAACTGTGTTTACTCTTTTTTAAATCATAAGGACAACAGAAACTACCCAAATGACCTTGAACAAAAGTTTACATACCCTGGTGATTTTGGCCTGATAACATGCACACAAGTTGACACAAAGGGGTTTGAATGGCTATTAAAGGTAACCATCCTCACATGTGATCTGTCTGCTTCTAATTAGTGTGTGTGTATAAAAGGTCAATGAGTCTCTGGACTCCTGACAGACCCTTGCATCTTTCATCCAGTGCTGCACTGACGTTTCTGGATTCTGAGTCATGGGGAAAGCAAAAGAATTGTCAAAGGATCTGTGGGAAAAGGTAGTTGAACTGTATAAAACAGGAAATGGATATATAAAGATATCCAAGGAATTGAGAATGCCAATCAGCAGTGTTCAAACTCTAATCAAGAAGTGGAAAATGAGGGGGTTCTGTTGAAACCAAACCACAATCAGGTAGACCAACTAAAATTTCAGCCACAACTGCCAGGAAAATTGTTATGGATGCAAAGAAAAACCCCACAAATTACTTCAGGACTCTCTGAAAACATGTGGTGTGGTTGTTTCAAGATGCACAATAAGGAGGCACTTGAAGAAAATGGGCTGCATGGTCAAGTCGCCAGAAGAAAGCCATTACTACGCAAATGCCACAAAGTATCCCACTTACAATACACCAAACAGCACAGAGACAATCCTCAAACCTTCTGGCACAAAGTAATTTAGAGTGATGAGAACAAAATTGAGCTTTTTGGCCACAACCATAAATGCTACATTTGGAGAGGAGTCAACAAGGTCTGTGAAACATAGAGGTGGATCGCTGTTGTTTTGGGGATGTGTGAGCTACAAAAGGCACAGGAAATTTGGTCAAAATTGATGACAAGATGAATGCAGTATGTTATCAAAAAATATTGGAGGAATATTTGCATTCATGAGCCAGGAAGCTGCACATGGGACGCACTTGGACATTCCAACATGACAATGATCCAAAACACAAGGCCAAGTCGACCTGTCATTGGTTACAGCAGAATAAAGTGAAGGTTCTGGAGTGGCCATCTCAGTCTCCTGACCTCAATATCATTGAGCCACTCTGGGGAGATCTCAAACGTGCAGTTCATGCAAGACAGCCCAAGAATTTACAGGAACTGGAGGCTTTTTTCCAAGAGGAATGGGCAGCTTTACCATCTGAGAAGATAAAGAGCCTCATCCACAAAAGACTTCAAGCCGTCATTGATGTTAAAGGGGGCAATACACGTTAAGAACTCGGCTATGTAAACTTTTGATCAGGGTCATTTGGGTAGTTTCTGTTGCCATTATGATTTAAAAAGAGTAAACACAGTTTATTGATAATAAATGGCTTCAGCCAAACATTAACCGTGAGTGAAAGAAATGTTTTTGTGTTCTCAATCATATTCTCTGAAAAATGGCCAAGAAATCATAAAATCTGCCAGGGTATGTAAACTTATGAGCAAAACTGTATGTATATATATATAAAAAAACACACACATACATATATGCACGCAATGCCTTGAAAAAGTATTCATACCTCTTGAAATTTTCCACATGTTGTCATGTTACAACCAAAAACGTAAATTTATTTTATTGGGATTTTATGTGATATATCAACATAAATTGGCACATAATTGTGACAAACAAATATCTGAAAAGTGCGGCGTGCAATTGTATTCAGCCCCCTTTTCTCTGATACCCCTAACTAAAATCTAGTGGAACCAATTGCCTTCAGAAGTCCCCTAATTAGTAAATGGAGTCCACCTGTGTGTAATTTAATCTCAGTATAAATACAGCTGTTCTGTGAAGCCCTCAGAAGTTTGTTAGAGAACCTTAGTGAACAAACAGCATCGTGAAGGCCAAGGATCACACCAGACAGGTCCGGGATAAGGTTGTAGAGAAGTTTAAAGCAGGGTTAGGTTATAAAAAAATATCCCAAGCTTTGAACATCTCACAGAGCACTGTTCAATCCATCATCTGAAAATGGGAAGAGTATGGCACAACTGCAAATCTACCAAGACATGGCCGTCCACCTAAACTGACCGGCCGGGCAAGGAGGGCATTAATCAGAGAAGCAGCCAAAGGGCCCATAGTTACTCTGGAGGAGCTGCAGAGATCCACAGCTCAGGTGGGAGAATCTGTCCACAGGACAACTAATAGTCGTGCACTCCACAAATCTGACCTTTATGGAAGAGTGGCAAGAAGAAAGTCATTGTTGACAGAAAGCCATAAGAAGTCTGGTTTGCAGTTTGCGAGACGCCATGTGGGCAAACGTGTGGAAGAAGATGCTCTGGTCAGATGAGACCATAATTTAAGTTTTTGGCCTAAAAGTAAAAGCTATGTGTGGCGGAAAACTAACACTGCACATCACCCTGAACACGCCATCCCCACAGTGAAACATGGCGGTGGCAGCATCATGTTGTGGGGATGGTTTTCCTCAGAAGGGACAGGAAAGCTGGTCAGAGTTGATGGGAAGATGGATGGAGCCAAATACAGGGCAATCTTAGAAGAAAACCTGTTGAGACTGGGACGGAGGTTCACCTTTCGGCAGGACAACGGCCCTGAACATACAGCCAGAGCTACAATGGAATTATTTAGATCAAAGCACATTCATGTGTTAGAATGGCCCAGTCAAAGTCCAGACCTAAATCCAATTGAGAATCTGTGGCAAGACTTGAAAATTGCTGTTCACACACTCTCCATCCAGTCTGACAGAGCTTGATGTATTTTGCAGTGAAGAGTGGGCAAAATTATCTCTCTCTAGATGTGCAAAGCTGGTAGAGACCTCCCCAAAAAGACTTGCAGCTGTAATTGCAGGGAAAGGAGGTTCTACAAAGTATTGACTCAGGGGGGCTGAATACAAATGCACCCCACACTTTTCACATATTTATTTGTAATAATGTTGAAAAACATGTATCATTATCCTTCTACTTTGTGTTGGTCTACCACATAAAATCCCAATAAAATACATTTACGTTTTTGGTTGTAACATGACAAAATGTGGGAAATTTCAAGGGGTATGAATACTTTTCAAGGCACTGTATATGTATGTGTGTTTGTATATATATTTATGTGTATCACATACAGGGTGCTTCCAGGGCTGATCATCTGTCCCTAACCGCATGTAGCAGCTTGACGTGAAGATATCATTGACTTTAACAGGCTTGTACATGTGCAGACACCTGGGTTCCTGGCTGCAGAAATCCACAGCACACTTGCTGCACTGACTGGCCATGTGAATGAGACCTATCACATAGTGACTGTGTACCTTCTTTGGATCTTCCAACACCTCTGTGCCGTGAGGAGAGGCAAGTGGATCACCAAGGTTCACAAGCTTGAAAGGGAGCGTATAAGGAGTGCTGCTTGCCATGACTTGGAAGTCATCCCAAAAATCTGTTTTTTTTATTTAGATCAAATTTATTTTTAATAAAATGCTTTTTGGAGTAAAAATCTATCTAAAGATAGTTTTCTATTTAACCACTTGCCGACCGTGTCATGTAGAAACAAGGCTGCAAGGTGGACTCATTATTCTGGGAGGGCGTACTATAACGTCCTCCCAGAATCGCGTTCCCGTGCGCCCCGAGGCACGCACCCAGGAGTATCCGCAAGCGCCAGGGTCCGGGAGATCCCGGCGCTTCATGGACCGCGGTAAACGGCTGCTCGCTGCGGCCGTTTACCACGTGATCGCTCCGTCAAATGACACAGCGATTACATGTAAACATGTCGGCGGATATCCAGGTTGTGTATCCCCTCTCTGTACCGATCTGCAGTGCCGACAGCGCTGCTATGTGCCACTCACCCAGCCATCCATCCAGCCATCCTCATCCCTCAGCCATCCGGATATCCTCACCCCTCGTCCATTTAGCCATCCTCATCCATCCAGCCATGCTTAGTCATCCCCATCCGTGCTCACCCATCCTTGTCTTTGCTCAGCCATCACCGTCCGTGCTCAGCCATCCCCATCCGTGACACATCCATGCCACTACACTGCCCATCAGTGCCACTACAGTGCCTCACAATAATGTAATATGTAGCCAAATTAGATTTGAAATTTATGTCCCTAGAACACCTAATGGTGCACCCTGCATGTTCGACCTCTCTATGTAAAGTTTCTTACATGCGGTACCACCATACTCAGGACAAATAGCAGAATATATTTTGGGGTGCAATTTTTGCTAGGTACATGTTAGAAATATTATATAAAATGGACAACTTTGTGTAAAAAAAAAAGAATGCGTTTTCATTTTCTTTCCCTATTTTCCAAAAACGAGTGGAAAAAAAATGACATGTTCAAAAGACGCATTATGTTGGGGTGTTTACTCTCCAAAATGGGGTCATTTTTTGGGCGTTTCCATTGTTCTGGTGCTCCAGGACCTTCAAAAGTGCAAGAGGTAGTCAGGAAATGAAATGGGTAATTTATGCCCCTAGAACACCTGACGGTGCTCCCTGCATGTTGGGCCTCTGTATGTGGCCAGGCTGTGTAAAAGTCTCACACATGTGGTATTGCCATACTCAGGAGTGGTAGAATGTATTTTGGGGAGTAGTTTGTGGTACGCATATGCTGGGTGTGAGAAATAATCTGTTAATATGACAACTTTGTAGGAAAAAAAATCTTCATTTTGCAAAGAATTGTGGGGAAAAATTACAACTTCAAAAAATTCACCATAACTCTTTCTAAATACCTTGGAATGTCTACTTTCCAAAAAGGGGTTATTTGGAGGGTATTTGTACTTTCCTGGCTTGTTAGGGTCTCACAAAATGAGATAGGCACCATAGATTGTAGACTCTATAACTTTCACAAAGACCAAATAATATCCACCAATTCGTTTTTTTTTTACCAAAGATATGTAGCAATATAAATTTTGTCCAAAATTTATGAAGAAAAATTACTAATTTGCTAAATTTTATATCAGAAACAAAGAAAAATGCATTTTTTTTTTTTTTTTACAAAATTTGCGTTTTTTTTTTTTCATTTATAGCGCAAAAAATAAAAAACCCAGCTGTGATTAAATACCACCAAAAGAAAGCTCTATTTGTGTGAAAAAGGACAAAAAATTCATATGGGTACAGTGTAGTATAACTGAGTAATTGTCATTCAAAAGGTGAGAGCACTGAAAGCTGAAAATTGGTCTGGTTAGGAAGGGGGTTTAAGTGCCCAGTGGTCAAGTGGTTAAGATACATTAATAATTTTGTTTATTCAGCATGAAATGGAGCTTAGTTATGTAGCATGAGGCTGTATATTCTGCAATATTTACATTTTGAATCCAAGCCCTGCAATCTGAGATAACTGCATTGATGCATTCATGCAATTTCACAGTAACCACAAGATAAAACAAGGTTCCGGAATATTCCTTTACCCCATTGTTTATTGTTGTATTCTAAATAGGAAATCTTCATTTTGTACTAAGGGCCGGTTCATACCTAGGCGATTTGCGATCCAACTTGTGTCACCCCAATTCGCCTCAAATCGCCTGACATCAGAAATCCCATTGAAATTAATGGAGCTGTCTTAATATGCGCTACTCAAGTCGCTCCGACTCCAAGGCGATTTCAAAAAAGTTTCCTGTACTACTTCAAATCGACTTCTAGGCGATTTGAGCCCAGAGAAGTCAATGGAAGTCGCTTCCAAGTCGGATCACCGTCTATGCAGAAGCGACTTTACAGGAAAAATAAAATAATTTTTGTAAGGCAACTCCCGCTGCCCTCTTTTCTCTGATTGACCACAGGCAAAGTCGCCTGGCATGGAGGTCACTTCAGGTCGCGTTGTAATGCCCAAAGTAGCTCTGAAGTCTCTTTCAAATCGTTTTCGAATAGCCTAGCAAAGTCGGATCGCCTTGGTGTGAACAGAGCCTAAAGGTTTTTTTTAAATAACAAACACGTCATACTTATCTCCTCTGTGCAGCGGTTTTGCACAAAGTGGCCCTGAAACATCCTCTTCTGGGGTCCCCCAGCGGCGCTCCTGGGTCCTTCTCTTCTCGAGTGGCCCGTTAGGGAAAAGCTTTCCCTGGGGGCACCCATGAGGGCGCGCTCCCATGTCCTGCTGCGTCCATTGACACAGACTTGGCCCCGCCCCCTGGCTCCCACGTCACTGGATTTGATTGACAGCAGCCGGACCAGAACCCACGGCTGGAGCTGCTGGGCTCGTCCCCGGCGCATGAATGATCGGGCTCAGGTAAGTAAAAGGGGGGCTCTGGGGGCGCTGCAACAGAAAAGGTTTTTCAGCTTAATGCATAGAATGCATTAAGCTGAAAAACCGTGAGGGTCTACAACCCCTTTAAAGATTCTAACTACCAGTAAGAATAAGTCATTCCATTTAAAGAGCACCTGTCATTTCAGATCCATGATGGCAGCGTCTGTTAGCAGGCAACCACTCACCTGCTGCCGCCACGTCCCTCACCTTGTTGTGTCACTGCTGCATCACCAGCCTTCCCATTAAAGTGAATGGGACCGTCGGTGAGTCAACAGCGGGTCAGAGGAGCTGCTGCCGAACAGAGATGACAGTTGCTCTTTAAAAATTATGATTTAAATCAAGCCTTTTTACTAGTGATTTAAATCATGATTTATGGTCAGTTCACACCATAGAAACACAGTCCGGATGCTTTTCTGCATGCATGTTTTTGATGCATTCCAGTGCATTTTTTCCCACTCTTATTTCTTAACCTAAGATAAGGACATGTGCGTTTTACCGCGTTCCAGTGCAGACAAAATGCAGCATGTTCTACTTTTTTTTCTGGAACGCACTGGAACTGACTGCACTGGTGTGATTTATGCAATTGAAAACCATATAACCTACTTTCCATGCGTTTTTGATGCAGAAAAAAAAACACACTGGACTGCTTGCGGTGTGAACTGGCTCTTTGAGTTAGCAAAATTATTAGAGCACAAAACCTACTGTAAATAATCCTTTCAATCAGTATCCAATCAGGCAGGCTCCCGCACTACATAGCTGATGGTACAGCTAAAGGAAATTGTACAAATCAGATTGTATGATCCGCCATACACTTATATAATGCTGCATACACTTATTTCACTGTTGTATGAAGGATAGTGCAGAGTTTGCATTGCACTAGTGATGGATGTATGACCAGGCATGTAAATAAAAGGTATATATCAGCCATAACATTATGACCACCCACCATAACCTATTTAGGCATGGACACCACCAGACCTCTGAAGGTTTGCTGTGGTACTTGGCACCAATCAGTAAGCAGATCCCTAAAGTGTTACTAAACCCAGGACCTTGCATTCACTATATCTGGCCTCCCACAGCACACACAACTGTCTGTCCGATTTTATCGATCGATCCGATGGACAGATGGCGAACGTATCACCATCCTTTGGTTTTGAGCGGATCTTGTTGGATCGGATGACAGTAGGGTTGCCACCTCATCCCTTTAAACCCGAACACATATGAATTACACAGGTTCTGTAGCTGATTAAGGTGGTAATTAAACTCACTTGGTGCCTCATCTGCATTAAATTAGCCTCAGAACAACCTGTGTAATTCATATGTGTTCGGGTTTAAAGGGATGAGGTGGCAACCCTAGATGACAAGCGGGGGTCAGTGGACACAGATTTCCCGCTGACATCCGCCTGCCCATAGAAGTCGATGGGTGGCCCGCTTGGATCCACCTGAGAAACGGACAGGCGGATCGGAGCGGGCCGATCGTGTGACAGGGGCCTAATACATCTCACCCACTTTCAGGTGCCATTGTAAGGAGATAAGCAATGTAAAGATCAGAAAATACAATTTTCGAAGCGGTCGTACGATAATCAGATCATTAGTACAGAGTTTTCGAGAGCCGATCATGACAGTTCCTCCGATGTTTTCTGTCCGGACACGATTGGACATGAAAGAAATTTTTTTTCGCACGATGCCCGATCGTACAATTTTTGTTTAACCAGTACAGCCATAGTTGTAAAATGCAATAATAATCCACTACAACACATCACTTCCAATTTTTCATTCTGCCGTACGAGAATTTGATTCGATTTGAGATTAGCATGCAAAAAAAAAAAAAAAAAAGCGGA